>JAJHUR010112726.1:0-11559 GCA_027495735.1 Lutjanus campechanus | reverse complement strand
TTTGTTACATTTCCATTTTTTCTCTCCCAGTTGTGTAACCTGACCTGGTGGACTCTGACTGAAGAGCCTCAAAGAGAAATCCCTCTACAGAAAGTGTCCTCAATCAGCCACCGTAGCTCCCAGGGTAAGAATGTGAATATTGAGGCCACTTGGAATAAAACCAGCCACCATGTGATAAACAGTCATCTATTCACACACACATGCTGACTAACTTCCTGTCTGCTCTGTGTGTGTGTGTGTGATGTTGCAGGCTCTGAGCCAACGCGGCGGGTGACTTGTGGTCAGGGGACGGGGTTTTGTATCTCAGCAGCGCGGCGGTCAGAAGAGCCTCCAGCCCCCAGAGTTCCCAGTGTTAGAGAGAGCGTGTTCTGGTCCAGGTTCTGCTGCTTCAATGCGCTCCTGCTGGTCAGCATTAACATTTTCCTCTATGCATACTTTGCCTGAGCGGAGGATCAGATTTAACATCCTGCCTCACCCTCCCACTGAACGCCTGCCAGTCTCTCCCAACATGAACTCCAGATCCTGCCAGCCTGCCAAACAGCCACTGATTTCTCCAATTCCAGGAAGGTGGGGAAACAAACTGTGATTTTTGTACCGATTTCACACAAATCCTTAAGAATCAAAGGAATGTACTGTATTCCAAGAGAAACATGCAGATCTAAGTGTTGTAAAAACTCATTCGTAGCTCCAACAAGGCTGCACAAACCTCCAATTTCATTATTTTCATAAAAGACAATGTTGAAAAATGATTTAAAGGACCAGTGTGTAGGATTTAGGGGCATCTAACACTTCGCCTCACCCTCCCCTTCCAAGTGTGTAGGCGACACTGCATTGGCAATGAAATTCATAAAAAACACTTAAGACTCTCTCTAGAGCTAGAGCCTGATTTGTCCATTCTGGGCTACTGTTTGCTTGTTTAGAAAATTTGAAAAAAGACACAATATATGGGGGGCGGAGGTTTAGCTCGGTTGGTAGAGCGTCCGTCCCATGTGCTGAGGCTGTTAGTCCTCTGCAGCGGCCGCTGGTTCAAGTCCTGCCCTCGGCCCTTTGCTGCGTGTCATCCCCCCTCTCTCTGCCCCATTTCCTGTCCACTCTTCAACTGTCCTATCTAATAAAGGCACAAAATGCCCCAAAAAAATAATAATAAAAAGATACAGTATGTGATAATTACAAGAGAATGTGAAGGAGAATTAGATCTATAACCCTCCAGGTGCTTACACAGTCGCATTCTCCATCCAGCATGTTAAAGGTAATAATTAAAATAATGTACTACACACAATATGTATTTATCAATAAGTTTAACATAGTAAAAAAAAACTGAGACGTGGTTTATCATAGTGCTTGACAACAATGTCTCCCATAAACAACATCTTTTACACAAATATAGGGATTCAGTCATTGTCATAAGACTCACTCACATATCAAGAATACATGCAGGGATACACCAACCCTCTCAATGACAGACTGAGGCTGTTTGAACATGCGTTCGTGCAGACGGCCGACTGCGTAGTGAAGCAAACTGTTCACGGCGCGGCCGCTTGTCTACGTGTGTTACTGCAACACCACTAGAGGGCACAACAGAGAACTCTGACCGTAAACCGCCCGTAAAAACAAAAGAAAGAAGAAAAGGAGTTCCGTTTTCCTCCGCTGTGCACGAATATAGTGGTCTCGAGCCTGTTTCCATTTATTTCGACTGCCAGCTGCTGTGGCAGGCATGTGACGGCAACAATACGTCATAAAGATGAGGGTAGCTGCCTGAGCCTGTCCTCAAAACTTTCCGCCATTGTTGTTGCTGGTGACGTATCTCCTGACCCCTGACCCTGTTGCTGCATGCTGCCCCTACACTGCCCCTATCGGTCACGTGTATATTGCGTCATGCAGACACATAGTGTTAATTTCTGAGGACGTGCACAACTGACGCTCCACGTGCACGCAGGATACGCAAGGTCGACGTCATGTGTACGTGAACGCTTAAGACAAGGAAGATAAAGGAGAGATACTGTAGGAACATGGTGGTGCAACGTGGTACCTGTGTAGATACAAACTGCTCATTTAAAGGTAACAAAGTACAACAATTCTTATTTCCAGTTGATTATAAACTAATGGAAACATACTTATTAATATACTGTTCCATTTCTGTCATATTCTGCCAATAAATCCCATTAAGTCTTACACACTGGACCTTTATTCTGCATCTGGATCCACAATTGTAGCCAATTACACATAATGACAGATAATCACAGATAAACGGGATACACATTTTTGTCATTCATGTGAGTGCAAAAGGTCACGAAAGAAGGCGAAATATTTAAGAATTTCACAAAGTTCAGTTCAGTGTTGTTTTAAAGTGATATTCCACTTTGTGAGAATAAGCCACTCAGTATGTACTCACCACTATGCCGATGTGATGATGGGTGAAGGTCTTCAGTTCACCAAACAATCCTGGAGTTTTAGGAGAAACAGGGTAGCAGCCTCATCCAGTACAATGGCAGTGAACGGTGACCACGGATAAAACGTTAAAAATAGTACACAAAACAAACACAAAATGTCTCCATCCTGCTTGTGTGGTGTAATCCAAGTATCCGCGAGCCGCGACATTAAAAATTAAGACGCCATTTACGCCATGTTTTTAGCAGAAATGTCAACTGTAGCATGTAGCCGGTAGGATGTAAACATGGCGTCGATCTCGCAAGACTTCGTATATATCCTAATGGACGCACGTACGGAAGTCTCGCGAGATCGACGCCATGTTTACATCCTATCGGCTACATGCTACAGTTAACATTTCTGCTAAAAACATGGCGTAAATGGCGTCTTTTGTGGTTAATTTTTAATGTCGCGGCTCGCGGACACTTGGATTACACCACACAAGCAGGATGGAGACATTTTGTGTTTGTTTTGTGTGCTTTTTTTAACGTTTTATCCGTGGTCACCGTTCACTGCCATTGTACTGGATGAGGCTGCTACCCTGTTTCTCCTAAAACTCCAGGATTGTTTTGTGAACTTTAAAATCACTTTATTATACATACAGTATTTTTACACATGTGCTTTCATGTTATGATGTTTATCTTTTTACTACTACTCCACTGTAGGCTATTGCTTTGTTCATAAAACCTTCTCCTCCTATTTCTAACCTAGTAGGGATGCATGATAAATATGTGGCCTGATATATTATTGCCTGGTAATGGGAACCTTATATTATTATTTATCATTCCTATAATGAAATTATAGCCAGTAAATATTAGCTGTGATAGTGATATAAAATGCTCCCTCCATAAAAGCCAAAGTATGTTTGAGAACTTTTACTGATTAACTTGAAACTGGAAAAACTAATTCAACATCTAAAGAGTCAGAACTGCTTAGCTTCAGGTCTGCATAATCTATAGGTCATATGAACTTCTTTCTAAAATACAAAAATGTGAAATTATCATTATCGGCCACGAGAAGCAGGTAATTATTGGTACTGGCTGAAAAGTATCCGTATCATGCATCCCTATAACTTTTAAAGTTTTAAAAAGTTTTTGTACAAATTATAATGAAGCTTGTTGCTTCATGGACATGGACATGGACATGCAGTTAGTTTTAGATAAAATATGACATCTAAATAAAAGGGCATTAACACATTAAACACCTTGAATTTAAAGCTTACAGAATATAGTCATATTATATAGTGAAATTATATTTCTGTGGTTTATATTGTATACGACTTGCATAGTTCCATTTCCTTTTGAGTCTATGTGCTTAATGGTAATTATAGTTATATTTATGTCCTTATGTCTGTCCAGCAAGGTTTTGTGAACCTTCAGTTATTGTTTTAGTGTTCTTTCCTGCTGTTTAATTAGTTTATAAAAAAAAAAAATCTCAACCTTTTCTGCCAAATTCTCATGACCAGCTATTTAGTTTAGTTTTTAAGTTGTGATGTAAATTTAAATGTAGCTCACGCTTGTGTTTTCTATTCAAGCTGGAGCTCCAAATTCATCAATATATTTCTATATTTCTATTAAAAAAAATCATAAGAAGTTTTACATTTCTTTTTTATTATTATCAGACAAATCATCAATTCATACTGAAAATTTCTTATGACCCATTTTTGCTTAACATCAGACTCCCACAAGGTTGAGATTCTCTGTTTTAGTGTCTGTGTCTCTGTGAATTTGATTTGTTTTTTTCTATTTGTGAAATTCATGAAGTCTTGAGAAATACAGATTGTTGGATTTAACGAACCTCATGTCAGTCAGAAGACAAAATATCTTAACAACTTGACCCTCAGATGTTTGTTTTTTTTTTCTTGTGATATCTCAAATAAATTTAAAGATATGTGCATCAAAGCTACAAGAGTTTGTCCACAAATGAACACAGCTTAGAGCATTTATAACCTGATAATAACACCCTTTATTCAGCTTCTGTATGTTTACTAAAGAGGAGGTCAGGGGCAAAGACAAGGTGGGAAAACAAAGAGAACATAAAGTTGAATTTCACTTTCAATACAGTTTGTTGGTTAAAGGAGAACATGAGGGCTCAGAAGGTGTAAAGGTTCACTCTGCGGCTGCAACGATTATTTGCATGACTCAAGTGACATCACTTACGCAGCTCTTTCATGGAGTCATAAAACACTTTACACAACACACCTGTAAACAGACTTTGATGTTAAAATCAATGCAGTTTCTCTTCGGGCGCTTTATGACGAGATAAGCAAGAATAAAAGTTTTAAAAACAGTTGTTTTAATCATAAGTGTGGCCTTAAGTCACATGACTTAAGCTGAGGCTCGGGTCTCTAATTTGATGACTTCAGACTTGACTTGACAAAATCAAAAAAGACTTGCAAATCAAGCAGGACTTAAACACCAGTGACTTGTGAGTTCACTTGGACTTGGAGCCTTTTAACTTGAAAATACTTGACACCTTACATGAAGACCAAAGAGTAAAGAGTCTTATTTTTTAATTCCCTGAATCGAACGACGTTAACACTGTTCATTTTCACCAAGTCGACACTTAAAATTCCCCAGATCCACTTTCTTTGAATCTCACAGCATCCAATCAGGTCGCAGGAGAGAATCTTTAAGAAATAACGTTACGTTACTGAGAAGTTGAACAAAGAACAGTGAGTTGCGGCTAATAGGAACATTTTATTGTTACATTATGACTTGTCTGTCTTGACTTGGGACTTTACTCCAGACTTGAGTGCAAAGACCTCAAGACTTAGTTGTGACTTGCAAGACAATGACTTGGTCCCAACTTTAGTCACTGAAAAACTAATCAGGACTGTGTGGATGTGGTTTTAAACAGATTTGATCACCAGTGACTGTCACAACTCGCCAGCTGTCATCAGATATGGATTTAAATGTTGTTTAATCCTGATTGGTTCGAGTATATGACAAGCCCCGCCCACTTCAGAACCACAGATAGGAACGAAAACCGAAATCTCTCATGTGAAATAACAAAATCTGTTCTAACTTGGACAGAAAACACTGTCTTCACATATAGGACCCTGAAGCGGATTGAAAAGACTGCTGTTGATCAATGTTCTTCTGTCGATGGACTAATCGATTATTGTTTCATCACTAGTTCGATCAGCGGATGAGTAAAGTCAGTCACTACAGCCTGAGAGTCAGTGATACAGCCATGACAGTGTTCAGTTTGATATGGTGTCAGTGGTACAGCGGCTGGACGTATTCTGCCGGAAAGATTCCCACTCGGCCTCGACAGCGCCCCCTCCAGGTCAGTGAGCTCGAGCAGTCCAGCAGGTCGATGATGTCACCACGCAGGAAGTGGAGGTGCGCGGTCTGAGGGGGAGTGTAGTCACAGAGCGCGTGAGCCAGACGAGGTTTCTGCGCAAACACAGAGCAGAGCCATCAGACAAACAGGTGTGAGTTTAAACTGTTTATGAGGGTTCATGATGCTTCATGATGCTTCATACCGCCAGAACTGGTTCCAACCGACGCGGCGAGGCCTCCCTCTCTGGATGAGAGAGGCGAGAGTAGAAGCGTGCTGAGGGGAGGGACTCCTGAGAGCTGCTTTTGTAAGGGTTGGGGTAAGGGTTATGTCCGGGCGGGGACAGCAGACGAGGGGACGAGGGGGGGTCTTTGAGGCAGACCACTTTCTCCACGGCGATGCTGTGAGTTCTGTAGAAATCCACCAACCGGTTCAGGGAGCAAAACGATTCCTCCCAGATGCAGTACTGACCTCCCCCCTCCAGCACCCGGAAATGTTCCACCCTGTCACCATAACTGCAAAATAAGAGGGGAAGTAATCAAGTACAAATACTTTGTTACTGTACTTAAGTAAAGTTTTCAGGTATCTGTACTTTACTTGAGTATTTATTTTTCTGATGTTTTACTTTTACTGCTTACATTTTAACACAAATATCTGTAATTTCTACTCCTTACCTTAAAAAAAAGGTTGTTATTTTGTTTTAATGCATTTGAGGGGAATTATTGATTTATTTTATTTTGCATCATTGCACACAGATTTCACCATAAAGGGATGGGACAATAACATTTAGAAAAGACGACTCCTTGTGCATATCACGCACGACAGACGTAAAAAGACAAAAGCTATGTGAAAAGAGGACGTACGTAGAGTAGAGGACGTAATAAGATGAAAAAAATCTTATGTAAAAGATTAAACAAGACCAAAAAAAGACATACCAAGACGTGCAAAGTAACAACGAAAGACGAAAAAGACATAATGAGACAAAAACAAAGTTAAGATGCAAAAAGAAAAAACAACGTAACAAGACGGAAATTACATAAAAGATGAAACAAGACAAAAATTACGTAAGAAAACATAACAAGAAGAAAACGATGTCCCAAGCCATAATGAGACAAAAACAACCTAAAAAGGCATAAGACGAAAATGACGTAAGAAAAAATAAAATGAAGAAATTATGGAAAAGACACAACAAGACAAAAACAGTGTAATAAAAAGATTATGTCAAAAAAAGACGAATCAAGACAAAAACAGTGTAACAATACGTAAGTAGATGAAAAAAACACGACGACGAAAATGATGAAATAAATGTAAAAAGATGTAACAAGACAAAATGATATAATGAGACAAAACAAGATTAAAATGACGTATAAGACAAACCAATACATACCAAGACAAAAACAATGTGACACGACATAACAAGATGAAGATAAGGTAACCTAACAACAACCTGTTGCAGGAACGTCCTGATCACATTCACACATTCACATCTGGAAGCTCCCCAGTACAACCACAGTCTTATCTGCCAGCCACTGAGCAGCTCCACTGGAGCAGTTGAAGTCGAGGGCTCAAGGGCACCTCAGTGGTGGTAATGAGGGAGGGGCAAGCGCACCTGGATTCATCCTGCCGGTTGGGGGGATTTAACCGCGACCTTCTAGTCACAAGCTCGCTTCTCTAACCTTTAGGCCACAATTGATGTAACAAGATATGATATCATGAAAACGACGTAAAACACGTACCAGGATGAAAACAGCGCAACAAGAAATAAACAACGTAACGAGACAAGACGATGAAACAGACTCGACTGTGGAGAAAAGTTGAGGCTCTGCACAGAAACAGCTGTTATGTCCTTCACTTTCATACTTTGAGTACACTTCAGAGCCTGTACTTTTTCACTTTTACTTGAGTAAAGACGTTGAATCAATACTTAACACATGTATCTGTACTTTTACTCGAGTAAACAACGTGCGTACTTTTGCCGCCTCTGTAAGTGAGACAGGTAAAGGGGATAAAGGCAGGCATGCACGCTCCTTTATGCTCCAACCTCGGAGTGAAGATGAGAATTGTGTTCTTCTTCATTCCTTTGCTTGTTTCTTTGTTTAGCTGTACCACAGATGATGTGTGCATACCTCTGTTAGTGTGGGAAAAATGACCCAAGTTTTCTTAATGTGTGGGTGTAGCTCCAAAATCATCAAAGGAGGTAGTCTCATAGGTGATAAATCTCAAATGTCAAAACACACACACGTGAATAAACACATCAATCTGGTCTGAGCTGTTCTGAAAAACCCACAGCGGTTAAGTAATAGGTAAATAGTTTGCCTCATACTGATACTGTGCAGTGAAGTGAAGATAAAAAACACTAAGCAGAGAAAAACTGAAACCATCGGTTGGCTAATTGATCGGCTTCTAAAGGGGGACATGCCAGAAAAATTTTAGAGGTCACTCAGTAGAGTGCAAATCCCTGCCAGGAATCAGATGATGAAGCACCTACTGCAATGGCACCACAACTGCCACATGCAACCAGCAGTTTTGAAAAGTTCTGCCAAGATTTCAAACTGAAGCAGTTGTTTATCACTCGCAGCCCCTAATGGCCAGTTAAGAAGAGTGAGAAGTCAGCTGTCAATGGTCATATAAAGCAGAACAGTCCAAAAACAAAATCCTATTATATATTTATATGTAATTTTGTCATAATTAGAATACGAAATCTTGAGTTATGGCCAAAGTGAGATCTAATCTAATCAGTCCAACTCTGAGTCCAAGTGAATGTTTGTGTCAAGATTGAAGAAATTCCCTCAGAGCATTCTTGGGATAACTTGTTAACGAGAACGGGACGGACATGAGGTTGCAGCGACCTTGAACCTTTGACCACCAAAATTTTCTTCATCTTCTTCATTCAGTTAATCTGAGTGGACATATTTGCCAAATTTGATCAAATTTCACCAAGGCGTTCTCGAGATATCCCATTTACAAGCATGGGGATGACCTGAAAACATAATTCCTCCGGGCAATAAAAACATAAAGACATAAAAGTCATTAAAAAAGGTTGTTCAAGAACTGTGAATCACAAAACGTCCTTCAGCTTTCAGTCGTGAATGTGCACGAAAAATATTTAGGCTGATCGGTTCAGTGGTTTTTGAGATTAGCTGCAGACAAGCTGTAGTTTCAGGGATCACACACGCACGCGCAGAAACAATTATATGATCCCCTCCTGGCTTACACCTGGTCGGGATAACTGTTTTGATCATAAATTAACTGTTTCAATCATTTTTTAAAGCCAAACACTGCTTGTTCCAGCTCCTCAAATATATATATGTATATAGTGTTGGCCATTCACCAGCTGACACACACGACCCATCACATGATGGCTTTTGCCTGTCGGAGATGATAATCATTACCTGCAACACTAATATAGACATTTCTGAGGCTGCTGATTAATGTACCAAAATGACAAACTCTATTGTATATCAACTATGACACATGTTGAATTTCATCATATTGGTATTTCTTATCAAAAGTAACAAATATAACAGTTCTTTGCATCATGAAAACCTTTCTTATGTATTGTGTAAGAGCAGGAGGTGTAATGAGCTTCAGCCAACATTTTTCATGTCATCTTTTATGTTGTGTTGTTGTGTTGTACTGTTTTCTTCTGTACTGTTCTGTTGGGAGTAATTGCCTTTGCATCGTTTCTTTATGTAATTATTTGAAGAGATGTTTTTAACTTTCAAAACAAACATGCAGAGTGTACTACTGTAAGACTGTCCCTCCCAAACACACCTGAAAATAATCACCTGATTACTCTAAGTGCTCTGATGAAGGCTCGTCTGCTGAGACGTGTCGGCCTAAGAAAGGAGAAGTTTTGGGGGGATTCTGTGGCGTTCTTGTTATTATGTTGGGGCGGCACGTTGGTTTCCTCACAACAAGAGGGTCTGGAGTTTGATATACAGAGTTTGTATGTTTCTGTCCTGTCTCTGCTTCAGTCTCCTCTCACATTCCAAAGACATGCAATCAAGTTAATTAGAGACTAAACTTCACATAGGTGTGTGAATTTTAATGTTTGTCTGTCTACTGTGTCCCAGTTCTGTACTACAAACTAAATACATGCAGAATATACTGCACTAATAATGTTTATTGTATGCTGTGGTTAACATATAAGAAATCAGCATACTTTACAGTTTTATACTAATAAGAAATGACACAAGGCAGAGACGTATCAAACAGAGACTTTGGCGTAATAATACTTGTAAAACATAGCAAGGATACAGCAAAATGTTTTTCCAAAAACACATAATGGCTATTTTTGGTTTTATGAGGTGTTCCTGGAGCTGTTTCACCAACAATTACATTTTTTTCAGCTGTAAGCAGGTCCTCATCATCCACTGTGCACAGTACTGTGAGACAATAGTGTCCATCAAAACTGCCCTGTGAAGCCAAAAGGCAGTTTAGTTAAGACCAAAATCTGACTCGCTGACATTTGTTTTGCTATATTTTTATGCCATATAAACGTATAATTCCAAATAAAACACAATGTTAAATGTGCAGTTAAAACAACACGCAACTAAAAAAACAAACGAGTCAAGTGTAGTGCTAACGTTAGCAAAAACCAAAGAGCAACAGAATTATAGTTAGCCAGAGATAGCCACATATATACATAAATATATACATTTCAGTGAACTAACAAGTTGGTAATTTTGTTTGTTGTACCACATAAGTGGAGCAGAATTTGAATCTAGTCAGCTAAACTAGTCCTGATAAAAAGCTAACTATCCAAATGTTAGCTTAGCAGAGTAGCAGTGGGCCTAACTGCCAGATAAATCTTTGACTCCTGTGGATTGACATTTATTTATTATATTAATTTCCAGCTAATAATAATGATTATGAATCTAACAAATGGCAGACTGTTTTCAGTAAGTTAAATGAAAAGCTGAAAGCAATTTATTCAACAATGTTCCCTGAAGTTTTCCCAAAGGTTTACGTCAGTGATTATTTGTGGTAAAAAATATATGAAATAAAGGAATTACATCCTCCATCTGTTATAACTTTTTGTGAGTCACTGTTCTTGTCTTGCCTTTGTAAGGCAGGAAAACACACTCAAAAATGAAGTCTGCTGTTTTAATTAAACTTTATGTTGTGACTTTTCCTGTTTTAACACACCACATACTCAAAAAACAAAACAAAAAAACACGTTTACAGTTAGTATGTAGAATTAAACTGGGACACAATAACCCTGTGATTAAAACGCTGGTATAGTTAATGGATTAATAGTTCAGAAGAAGTTAATCTGTCTTCAGTCTTATAAAACACATTGTTGTGTTGATGCCATGTAGGTGACCTGCATACGTGCTGAGAACTGAAACAATCTCTGCAGATTACAGCTTTAAACCACTTCTCATGAGTCTTCTGATTGTTTTCTTGAACACTGTCACCCTCTGTTGATCGTCCTGAGGACTCACACTTGGTGGATGAGAGTGAGCGACTGCACACAAACAAAGCAGTTAACTCTCAGGGCTCGCAGGCAGACAGATGTTGTTCCTTAAAACATTCATATGTGAACAGTATGTACATGCACGTCTTTGGCATGTGTCAATTGCATAATGTACCTGTGTTTAATTAAAGGCTGAGTGCGGTTATGTAACGTCCCCGATTATTGAACACGTTTAATTCACCCTCAATGATTAAATGTGTCCCGCGTCACTTCATTGGTGACCCAATTACACCTCTTCTCTCTCTCACACACGCACACACGCACTCTGACAGTCTGTGCGGCTGTTATATTTTTAGTGCACAGGGTTCTCGTAGAACATATTTAAATAGTCTGACTCTCCACTGACCCTGACACACACTCAGAGA
>JAJHUR010112725.1:0-17696 GCA_027495735.1 Lutjanus campechanus | reverse complement strand
TTCAACACCAGAGTTGTTATAATCATCTGCCATGAAACTCTACTTTTGTCCAACAATCAAAAATAAAGTGACACTGAACAAACTGTAAAAACTTGAGACTCCAGCTGCAGTCGCTGCCTCCTGCACTGCTCTTCATCAGCTCTCACCTGATAGGCCACCATGTTGAGGAAGTAGTTGTAGACGCCGCTGCGGTTCATCCCCTGAGTGGCCGACATTGTGCATCTAAATTGTTTTTCCTCAGCCGCCACAACTCTGCATTTGGCCATGGACGTCCAGCTCAAACAGGTTCCTTCAGCGAGCCTGCAAAGATGGCATCCTCACATCCTCAAAGAGGCCAGAACACAACTTCCTCTGACCGGCCCGGCAGAAAACGAGAACAGAAAAAGTAAAACCACAGATTCCAGCAGGTCGTGTCCACTCGCTCCTTATGCTGGATTAGAGGTAAACCTGGTCCGGCTGCTGGACTCCCTGCAGCCGAGAGCCTCAGCATGAGCACCGCTTCTGCTGCTTCAGTCCAGCCTCACAGGGGAATAAGTTGTTTTTCTGCCCATATCCTGCGTGCTTTGGCTCTGCGGCTGACTTGGCTGCTGCCAGAAAAGAGGGAGAGGTGGTGGCGAATGCCCGGTGCCCTCCCCCCATCCTCCCTACCCGGTCAGATTAGGCAGAGAGTCTGTGAGGGGAGGAGGGGGTGAGGAGGAGGAGGAGGTCGACAGGGACCATGTGTCAGTCCCATCTGTCTGTCCCTCCCTTCCCTTCCCTTCCCCCCATGCAGCGCTGCACAAAACCCCACAGTACAATGGGATTGAGCAATACTGGTGATTAATCCAGACTTACAAAATTAAACAATTAACCCCGTGTGATTTGTGGATGCTGATGCCTGACACCTCACAGCCTCCCCACAGACAGGACAGACCCACAAGACCTCGTCCCGGTCTGAGTCTGTGGGTCACACACAGAAAGAGGCCACGTCCATAATCCCAACAAGTTATCACGACCGCATTACGACCCAGAAACAGTGAAGTGGGACGGACTGGACACGAGCATGCAGGGCTGTCTGTCTGTGATGGAATCAACAAAGACCGGCTGCATTAGTAGATGTGCTCACAGCTTAATAATAAACAGGACGATGGATGTTTTAGGACTCTGACGGAAGGTTGAAAAGGCATCAGACAGAGAATAAAAACTGAGTTACAACTAATAGTTTAGCTTCAATTATTTAAACTTTTAATTAACTGTTATAAGACAAGATCGGCTAATAACATTCACTTTTTTCTGTCAGATTTCAAGGTTCACAAGATTAGGAACTGATTAGGGCTGCAACTAATTATTGTTTTCTTTGTCAATTAATCTGTTGATTATTTTCTCGATTAATTAATATGCTGTTTGGTCTGGAAAATGTTAGAAAATTGTGAAAAAGTCATGTGATTAAAGCAAGATAACGTCCTTAAATATTTATCCAAATCCAAAAATATTAAATTTATTGTCATAAAGAATTAAAGACACAAGAAAATATTCACATTTAAGGAGGTGGAATCTGAGAATTTTGACTGTTGTTCTGTAAAAATTACTCAAGCCAATTAATTGACTATAAAAATGGTTGAACAGTTGACATCTAATCGATTGATTGGTGCAGCTCTCAAAAAGATAATTTGGCTTTCCTGCTGCTCTGGAAGGTTTACAACTCCAGTTTTCTGTAGTTTCCCACAGCTTTAAGTCGGTTTATGTTTGTTCAAAGTTATAAATCTGACATTAGGAGGAAGACTCACCAAATTTTACACATTACAACATTTTTTCCAGCTGCACTTTGAATTTTCTTTTAAGAATTTGTTGTTTTTGTCTTTGTTTGCTCTGTTTTGAATGTTTTCTGTGCAAATAAAAATGAATAAATACATTTTGAAACCAGTTTGTTTAAAATAATGTAGGTAATTTTAAATGCTCAGATAAGTCAAATCTCATATATATAAAATAGACCATGGTGCAGGCTTTTAAGGTTAAGATAAAAATAAATTTAAAAGATTACATTTTTAAATCAGTCAGCATGATTTAAACTTATTGTCATGATAAAATCAGTGCAGAATTTGGAAAGTTTTAAGTTCTTCAACATCCACCTGTTAAAACATTAAATTCATTCCTTTTTTTCTGGAATTTAATAGTTGTTCAGAATCGACATATAAAAGACAACAAAGACAACAAAGACTCTGTCAGACAGTAGAAACAGGTTGGTTTTTCTTCTGTACAGCAGCAGCAGCAGTGAAATGAAACGATGTGTCTGGTGAAAAGCGCTGAGCGCACGCAGAGAGAGTCAGATTAGATTTGGGTTAGTGTGCAGGGCGGAGCGGCGGGATAATCCTGTCGTTGTTCAGCCCTCCTCTCAGTCAGGATGACCTTCACCAGCCCAGACGGGACATTAGCTCTGTAGCTGCGGCGTCCTGTTTCTCTCTCTGTGAGCCTCAGACCGTCCAATCAAACTGCAGTGATTTGTCACCGTGCTGCATCTCACCTGGTAACACATTTTATCCTGCATACAATAAAAACTGTGTCTGTCAGATAAAATGATGAAGACTCAGTGTCCTCTGCATCACAAACCTCTTTCTTTTCATGTTGATTTCAGATTCTTCACTTCGAATGCTGGAATATAACTAAGTACATTTACTCAAGCACTGTACTTATTTGAGTTACTTGTACTGTACTTGAGTATTTTCTTTTAATGCCACTACAGTACAGAGGGAAATACTGTAGATTTTAGTCCACAACATTCATCTGACAGCTTTAGTTAATTTACAAATGATTTTTACTTACAAACAAAACATATGAAGAACTTATAAAATATCATGTTTTGTTATGAATTAAACTGTCCTACAGTTTATATGAGCACAGCTGAAACCATTAGACAGTTAATTAACTTAATTATTTAATTAATCGCTGAATTCATTCAATTAATTAATTGGCAACTATTTTAAGAATGTTTTGCTTCCACCTTCTCACATCATGAACATGATGAAGGTGTGACTTCAGGCTGTGGGTAGCTGTCACAGCATTTCTCACTATTTTTAGAATGTTTATGAATTAAGCTATCAATCAATTAATTAATTAATCCAGAATGAAAATAATCATTAATTAATCAATCAATCGACATAGTCGAACTATGCTATACACTTTTACATGAATGCATTTGTCACAATAGTCTAATAATGTAAAATATATTAGTGTCACAGTCACATGTTTCTGGATGTTTTCAGGATACTTAACCAACATTTTCAAAGCAGGACTTTTAATTGTAAATGAGTGTTTTTTTTTTTTTACAGTGTAGTAACTTTTACTCAGGTAAAGTATCTGAATACTTTGTCCACCACTGCTCACTTACGTACTAACAGTTAACCCATGACACCAACAAGTTTCCACCACCTGAGTTCTTAAAGGAATATTTCCATATAATTGTGCAAACTGTATTCTTATTGCTGTCATTAAAAATCATAAACTACTTCTAATAATAAATACATGTAGACCAAGTCAATTTAATAAAAAAAAAAAAAGACTCCAAACAGCAGTGCAGTAAAGGCTATAAAACAAAATGTTCAAAACTACATTACCCATAATTCTCTTGGGCTAACAGAATTTGTCTCAACTAAATTTTGACTTCTCTAACACATGCAGAATAATTGATACAATCTTATAAATATTATTAAAATTAATTCTATTAGTGTATTGTTAAAATAAATGAAGAAACTTTGTGTTAACTGTGATGTATTTTAGTGTAGAAACATCTCCTGAAACTTAAGTTATGAAGAATATTGATCATTAAAATACTGTGGAACTTTCTGATGTATAGATTCACTTTATTAACATTAACGTGTGTAAAAATGGAACTAAATTCATTTTCTCACCAATAGATCACATGTTGTACTTATTTGGGTTGTTAGGGTTTCTGTTAAAGATAAAAACACTATTCAAAATGAAAGATCAGATCATGAAGTTCGGGACCAACTCCAGTTCAAAGCCAGCACCTTGCAGGAGAACTGACCGGAGAATTGATAAGACATGACGAGAGACATTCAGAGAGGAGAAAAGGAGAGTAAATTTAGCTGAAAGGATCAAAAAGAAGTGACAGTTCAGAGTCCAACTGATGACAGAACGATCCAGAGGAGTTAAACTGTCACATGTGTGTCAGATTTGGCTGCTGTCATGTTTGTCTGCAGCGTAACTGCTTCAGCAGGATCAGTTTTTTTGTTGTTGTTTTTTTTAGGACTGTTCCTCTTTACATGTTGGAAAAAAGCAGCCTGTGCCAAAATCTTTAACTGTTCTGTAGTTCTTCAGAAGAGCCGCAGCCTGTCCAGGTTCTCTTTCTAGGAACTACGTAACAAACAAGAGGTTAAATAAGAGCAAACGTCAGGTCGTCAGGTCGGTCACGCTCAGCTAAGAGGCTTGGACTTACAAACGCGGTGAATGAACGCTCGCCGCGCATCAACAGTTGTAGGATAATTAGTCTGAGGAGCTGATGGAGGCTGAGGAGCAGCTAGAAGAACATGGCAGGAGCACAGGAGGCTCCTGCACCACCAACCGAACAACACACACAGCTGGAAACACACTATTTTATATTAAGTTAACCAGCTGTCACAAACACACTTTCTTTCACTTCTGCTGTCGAGGGATGACAGGCTGCAGTAATGTTCACGGTCCACTGCTTTGGCTCCAACTCAAATATCTACACAACTACTGGATGTTCTGCTGCGAAACTGTGTGCACACATAAATGGACCCCAGAGGATAAATCCTACTGACTTTTAATGCAGTACCACCATGAGTTTATGATTTTAAGTGAAATGTCTCAACAAATATTGGATGGTTTGTCATGAAATCTCATATGGACGCTAATTTCTCCCTCAGGTTGACTTATAATAACTTTGATGATGCATTAACTTTTGATCTAGTACTAACATCAGGGCAAAATTTTTCCAAGACATTGGTTTATGACTAAAATTGACATTCACGCTTCAGCTGTACTTTGTGTTTAATGCTAATTAGAAGGTGTTAGCATGTTAACATGCTGAAATAAAATGGTGAACATGGTAAACATCAGAGGCTGTGAAACCTCAGCATGTCGGCATGTTTACATTAAGCATTAATCCCCAAACACAACTGTGAGCGGCTGGTGTGACTAGTTAGTCTTGTTTGTATTTACTTAGTAATTTTCTTGCATCAGAGCGGCCTGTTTTAGTTCACTACTTAACGTACTGGACGTATGTGGTTTGTAGGCAATGTATACGTTATATTTTGTTTTGCACGCTGGACATCTTGACTCTGCAGTCTGTCTCTCTGTCCCAAAGCATACCTGTCTCTTGTGTCTTCATTAGTATCATCTTCTGATGCTTGCACGCTGCTTGTTTATTTTCATTACAAACAAGTTATGAGACACAGATTGTGGAGCTCCTTTTTCCCCCTAATTTCTCCTTCTTGTCAGACCTCCCTCCTCCCAATTTACAACATCAATCAGGTGATCAATCTTAACCTGTAGACCAGCGCACAGGGAATCCTCCCATTTATCCAGATTATCCACTCCGGGCCTGTTTAGTTTACACAAATAAGATGCTTTATGTGATAAATTAATGTAGCGACACCTGCAAGCTACTTCAGGCAGTCAACTCGAGCTGCACCACAATCAACAGGGGGGGTCCAAGATATCTGTTCATCACTCCTCAACATCTCTATGTAAACATGATCTCTGAGGAGTGATGAGGTCGGAGCCTAGACGGCAAACTCTAACCATGTTCTGCTGCTGCAGTAAACATTCTTAAACATGAGCCGTCTGACTGGAATGTGCTTCTGAGTGTTTCATAAATAAATTATAAAAATAAAATGAATTATGAAACCTAAAGGGTGTCACTTTGTGTTGACAAGTAGTGAGGACATGAGGGCTCTGATGGGGGCTCTGTCTTTAACTTACGCTCTTTAAGGTAATATGATGGGGATCAGTTTGAGGTCAAAGCGGATAATTATAGCGGGTGGGGAAAAAAATATGAAAACATAACCATAAAAAACTCAAAACACCGCAAGTAACAGTCATCCATCACATCCACAGCAACACAGTGTGAATCAATCAAAATTTGCCATTTTCGCTTTAGAAAACACCACCACATGTCAGTCAGCCCAGTGACAAAACTATCAAATATCTCTGCCCTTAAATGACAAAATATGACAAAAAATAAAATTACAAAATAGAAACAACTGAAGGAATAAAGTTAATGTTAGCCAACGATGATAAATCAATTTAACTTTACATCTTAAGTTAGATTTTCTTGCTGTTTCAATGCTGCAACTTCAGGTTCAACCAATCATGACTCACTGTATGTTTTCTTATTGTGCAAATAAAGAATTAATTTTCTAAGTGCTTTCATTTTTAGTTAGCAATTTATTTTCTTTTTTTTCCAAACATTTTTCCACATTCTACTCTTAAAAAGTGATGGAGACAAAAGTGTCCATTTCAAATATTTATCTCGTAACCACGTCCTCCCCTGCAGCAGGTAGTTAAACAACCAGGAAGAATCTAATTTGTGCAACAGAAGAGCGTCCCTGCAAAGTTTAAATAAAAAAAAAGACACAGTTTCACTCAATATCCTTAATCTCACTTTGGATTATTCCCTCAGTCCAACATGAGCGGGTGTAAACCAGTAAGTCCCTGTTGTGACAAACACGTGTTGCTCCGAGCGGTCCAAGCGGGCAGCGGCGGCCCGGCATTCCTGGGGGCCCCATTCACTCTCAGATAATTGCTGCTGCCTTGTGGGAGAGGAGGAAGTGCCAAAGAGAACAAACAAAAGCAAATAAGCGGATGCAAATCGCCGCTTGAGTGAAAGCACTCAATCTATGGTTTCAGCGGGCTTGTGCAACAATAGTTGGCTGAAATCCAAGTTTGTTTACAAAAAAAGGACGAAAAATGACCCATTCGTTAATTAATCATTTAGGATTCTTGTTGGGCAAAAGTACGGAGTAACGGTTTTTGAGCAGTTTACTAAACCTGCTGTAGATACAGTTAAATAAAAAGCTGAGTGTAAATGATTCACATGTAGAGTTGTGTTTCCCATAGAAAGACAATGTACCCATTCATAACTTTGACATGACTGAGTGCACAACCCGCTCATATCCTGAGGAATTAGACTGAGGAGGGACTATTAAAAGAGATTTGATCTCTATCACACTCTTTAACTCACAAATTAATGAATAAACTTTGGTGATGAATGTAAAGAAGCTCATGTTTTTTATCAGCTGATGTTTAACTTTGATGTTTTGGTTGCACATGTTTTATTGGCTCACTATTATGTGATTAAAACGATGTGGACACGACATGTCTTCATTACATTGTTTGGGGCTGTTTTTATGGTTTGAGACAAACATCTTAGTTCTAATTTAGGGAAAAATTCACTAAATTCACAAACTGCAGGATAATATTCTTCATCAGTGGCTCCCAACCTTTGTGTCGTGTGTTCATACTTGTGACACATCTTGACAGGTTAAATTCCCCCTCGTGTGACCATGTGTGATTTTTCTTTCTTCGATTTGTCATATTTTTAAATACTTTTATTGCAATAAAATCATATTACATTACAACTATGATCTGTTCAGTATTTGCATATTATAGCATTTTTTAAATATACATTTACACCTGGTGATACAATTGTGAGCAAAAGCTATGATTTCATCTTCATCCATATATGTACCTACATATCTGCATATCTGAACACGCATTAATATGAATACAAATACATATATGTGATCAGGTTTAATGCATAAATAAGAAATAACCTTTGATTTGTCATATTTGAAGGGTTTGCAGAGGACAGAAGAGTGAACAGTATCTAGTAAGTCCCAAGAAAAAAGCCAAAATCAAAAGAAATGAACAACCATCTGTCACATATGTTATTTCTTTGGTTTATATATATTTTATCCCTATCCTGAGAGATAATGTTGTCTTTCAAACAAAGAATGATTTTCTGTTCTTGAATTGGTCTTATTTGAAGGGTTTTTAGCAGCCAGGAGAGTAAACATTGGCAACTATTTCTGAAGAAAAAAAGAAAAATGAAAAATTTAAGAAATAATGAACATCGTTTGACCATCTGGTGATTTATCCTCAGACCCCTTGGCCTGGGGATCCGTAGTTTAGTGAAAATTCCCCCGTGCATAAAGCAGAGCTCCATAAAGAAATGGTTTTCCCAGTTTGTTGTGGAAGAACTTGACCTTTAGGATAAACTGGAAAGCCGTCTGAGAGCCAAACCTGATGACCCACCAGCAGTGTCGGACCTCGCTCTCTTTCGCTGGTATCGCTTCACTTTAACCCTCCTATTCAGCATTGTTGAGCAGTGTACCCACTTGATAAATGCTTTATAACCGGGATTCCTAAATGTTTCCATGCCAGGGCCCCCCAAACAACATTACCTTGTGGTCGGGGGGCCCCCCTTATGCAAGATGTTTTTAAAAACCTAAAGTCGACTGTTTTTTTCAGCCTCTGTAGGGAGCTTTTGTTTCAAGTGAGGCTGAAGTTCAGACACACATAAACACAACAGGGCCTCAGAGCAGAGAGCACATTTTAGGCACACATACAGTCATTCTCGCATCCAACAGTAAATCCATAATTTTATGTTTGCTGCGTCATACTTGGGAGTTTTGCTTGTCCGGGAGATGTTTTGCAGCTGAGCTTTTGTCAGTGGAGCTGTTGATCTTATTGTCAGGTTTTTTTCCTTTTCAGAAACATCTGCATTTTTGTGAGTTATCACTAAATTTCAGGAGCAGAGCAGCTTTGTGGCAGCCCAGGTCAACACTGACCGCTAATGACGTGATGGGTGATATATTGACTGGCAGGCATTAGAGAAGAGGGGCACCGCAAATTCAATGTATTGTTATAAATTACTGCACATGTTCTGTTGTTTTGTAGTTTGAGACTGAGTCCTCAGCATTTGACTCCATCATAAGGTGTTATAAACTGTTTATTAAATGTTTATTAAATGTTTATATGCTGCTTATAAATGCTAAACAGGGGTGGGCGGTTAAAGTGAAATGTTGACCTTCATATAAAATCTTTTAGTCTTACACTTTTGTGTTAAATGCAAGCTTGTTGTGCAGGAATCTCTTTTCTCAAAATGTCATGGTACCATTTAAACCCTGTCAACTTCCCGATTGCCCACTTTTTGCTTTGGTGATCTGTTTCCCACTCTGAGCGATATCTGTCATGCTTTCATGACCTCACCACAAAATAACTGTCGCATCCTGCAGAGTCTCACCTGAGCCCGAAGCCCGCGTCCTGACATCCCGTCCCTGAGGCCTGAGGCGATGACAGCAGCTCCCAACAGTCAGACAGACAGACAGACAGCCGTCAGTCATACAGCAGGATGAAGGGGTTGGTGCGATGACAGCGGCCTCTCTGCAGACCAGACTGCGCCATTCCTCCAGCCGCTCTCGACCACACACATCTCCTGAAGGGTGAATCAAAGAAACAAGAGAGCACTGATGTGAATTTCAGCACTGCTGAGGAGGGTTGAAGGCATGAGCAGGTCTCTCTGTGCTTTAATCTGATTATTGGGAGGAGGACTGAGAAAGCTCAAGAACACGAAAGGGCTGGAAAGTCCAAAGAGACAGGAAATCTGTTACAGTGTCTGAAGAAGGGCTACTTGTACCGAGTAAACCTCTTATAACAGACAGGAATAGACTGAGGAGGAGCACAGAGTGATTTAAAAGTCCACATAATCCAGTCTTTGTCTTTTTCACATCATGTCTCAGACAATAACAACACAGTAGATAAATCAGATATATAAATATATTGTCTTATGAATAAATGTCATTCCCTTGACTGACAGTTGATCAACAAAATGCCCCTTCATCCTCAGGAAACATCCACCGCATTCGGTGGAATTTCTCCAAAACATGTTGTGTAAGGTTGCAGATGTAATAAAGCATTTGTGGGGAAACCTGGCAGGAATATTCTTGGACTTCTGTGGAAAACACTTCTCCAACATGGAAAAACTGTTCTGAGGCCAACAGAGGTGATCAAGTGACGACAGCGTCAGTATTTCTTGAGGAACTTAAACTCCTTCGTGGTAAATCACTACGTTTGATCACTTCTTCAACAAAAGCATGATAAGGTTACTCTTTATTTGAAGAGGAGTGCATAAGACTTTCATAACACTATCATAACCATGCCATGACACCTCTCATGAACGTGAAGGAGTCTTCATAAATGTTTATGACTGTTGTCATTGAGTGTAATTCAGCCAGTTATGTCCCTTTTAATGCAAAGGCAACATGTTTGAGATGTTATGACAACTTGACATTAGTCAAGCCAGTAATGTCTGTGTTATGACAATTTGATATTAACCACAACAAAATTGTCTGGCATTATAACATTTAATGACATCTTTATGACAAGTCCAAAATGTAGCACTGTACTTGACGTCAAGGAAAATATTTTTGACACACTTATGATAAATATATATAAAATATAATATAATATAATATAATAAAATGTTCTCATGATGGCCTGTGTCAAAACAAACCACATATGACAGTATAATGTGATACTGATACATAAAATTAAACAGTTTCTTTAAGTTTGATAAGTTGTCATAACAAATGTTATTGTTAATGTCAAGTTGTCATCTCAAAAACTTCTGTAACAATGTCAACTTTGCATTAAAAAATGACATAATCGATGACACTTAATGACAACAGTCATAAACCTTAATAAAAACTAATAAAAGTTTTATGCACTGCCTGTCAAATAAAGTGTTACTGAGCAGAATAACCTCTCATTCATCTGCTGGTTCCAGTTTATGACCATTCAAAACAAGAAGTGCCTCCAGATTTTAGTTCCCAACATGTCAGCACCACTACAGCCCTAAAATACAGCCATGTTTTTGTGCAGTCATTACATAATCCCATTAATCCTGCTCCCCGAGCCCGGTCATGTAATGTCACTGATGTACCTCTGCCATGTGGCCAGTGTTTTTAACTACAGTGAGCAGGTCGTTATGACCCTTCAGGATGATTCAGGATCCCTCTGCTTTGTGTAATGAATATCCTGCTTATTGCTTGGTTACAAAAAAAAATCAAGAATTTGACAAAAAAAAATATTAATTTAAAATATTTTTTATGGATAAAAAATTATGCTATGTTCTACATAGCAACAGTCTTCTATATAGAAATAACAAACTTTAAAATGCTGTAACTGATCAATCAGACAAATTTAACATATTAATATTTTAATATTAATATGTTAATACATATTAATATTTAACAAAGCCATGTAGTAAAGACTGTAATACTTAAAATAATTTAACTTAAACTTAAAATAATTGGAACTATCTCTTTCAAGAAGGAAGTAAAATCGAGAAGCATGAAGCAGAGTCTATTCCACTGTTAGAAATACACTGGGCTGATCAAAAGAATTAGTGTTCAATGCAGTGGAATTTAGTTCATCCCTTTTTTAAGGAGTTAAACAACTCTGGTCCACACACTCCAACATAGTTGACGCCACATGGATGGCGGTAATGCACCTTTACGCTGGTTGCCACCCGCCATAAAACGAAAAACGAAGAAGAAGAAGAAACGGATGATGAATAAGGTAAGGGAACCCTTGATTTGTGAAAATCTCGCGAGAATTGTGCGCGTCGTTTCTTAATTGTTCAGTTTTTACAAATTAGTTTGTGTTATAACGCGACAACGATGTGGTTATGATCTGAGTCTATTTAGGGACAAAAAACACTTGATCAGGGTTAGGGAAAGATCATCGATTGGGTTACAATAAGCAATCTCGCGAGATCTTTCGCGGGTTTGGGGTTCTCTTCTAGCCACGCCAAAGAAGTCACAGCAGGCGGAAGTCGCCGTGGGTTACGAGTGTGAGTGGCACGAGACGACTGAGTGGCGGCGTTAGTTCAATTTGATGCTGTGAAAACACACAAAAACACATCTAAAATGGGAAAGAGCTGCTGTGCTATCAAGTGTACAAACAGATTCAACAAGGACTCGGACCTGTCTTTTCACCGAGTGCCGAAAGCCAAAGAAAAGAGAAGCAAATGGACCGCTGCACTTCACAGAGACAACTTGAATCCAGACACAGAAGCCTGGGTTTGTGGTCGCCATTTCGTGTCAGGTATGTTGGATTTTTGGATAGAAACTCTAGTTATATGCATTGACTAACTTATTAAATGTATGTTCAGTGTAACCGAGCCTTGTGTTGTGCAAACAAGTGAAGGCAAATCTCACAAGAGTTTGGCAAATTGGCTGGCTAATTTAAATGCTTTTGTTTTGCATTCATGTTAATCAATGGCAGCACTGATATGGATTAGTTCCAAGTCATGTTGCCATGTATGAACGAATACTGATATGGGGACGTTGATTTTAAATTATTATTATTATAGGAAACAAAAAAAGCGGTACCAGGGTATGGTGAAGAATATGGTTGTAAATTTTGTGCATTCATTCCCCTTAAAGTGATATTCCACTTTGCGGGATTAACCCAGTATATACTCACCACCCTGTCGATGTGATGGTAGATGAAAATCTTCAATTTCCAAAACAGTCCTGGAGTTTTAGGAGGAACAGGATAGCAACCTCGTCCAGTACAATGGCAGTGAATGGTGACCATCGATAAAACGTTAAAATTAGCACACTAAACAAGCACAAAAATTCTCCATCCTGCTCGTGTGGTGTAATCCAAGTGTCCGCTAGCCGCGACATCGAAAATTAGCCGCAAAAGATGCAATTTACCCCATGTTTTTAGCCGAAATATCAGCCTTAGTCTCTCAACCCTGAGCCGCGTTCACGTGAGCGAGTATGCGCGCCTGAGGTGGTTACGCGAGAACAAAGTTCATGTCAGTGGACGTTTAGCTCAGTTGGTAAAGTACACGATTCATGAATATTACTTTTATGCGGCTGCTGGTTCAACTCCCACCTCCGGCAAAAATGCCCCCAAAATAACTTCAAAATCAAAGCATATTTAAAGTTATTTTTGGGGGGCATTTTTGCTTTAGTTGACAGGACAGCCAAAGATTAGACAAGAAACCCTCTCAGAGAGAGAGGGGATGACACGCAGCAAAAGGCCGGAGGCGGGAGTCGAACCAGCAGCCGCATAAAAGTAATATTCATGAATCGTGTACTTTACCAATTGAGCTAAATGTCCACTAACATAAACTTTGTTCTCGCGTAACCACCTCAGGCGCGCATACTCGCTCACGTGAACGCGGCTCAGGGTTGAGAGACTAAGGCTGATATTTTGGCTAAAAACATGGGGTAAATTGCATCTTTTGCGGCTAATTTTCGATGTCGCGGCTAGCGGACACTTGGATTACACCACACGAGCATGATGGAGAATTTTTGTGCTTGTTTAGTGTGCTATTTTTAACGTTTTATCGATGGTCACCAGTCACTGCCATTGTACTGGACGAGGCTGCTATCCTGTTCCTCCTAAAACTCCAGGACTGTTTTGGAAATTGAAGATTTTCATCTACCATCACATCGACAGGGTGGTGAGTATATACTACGCGGGTTAATCCCGCAAAGTGGAATATCACTTTAATCTAAAGTTGAGCATGTCACTAATCGATAATCAATTAATCTTTAATAATTAATGAGCTACACAATGCACATCTTTTCTTTACAGTTCTAGCAGTAAATTAGTTATGTGAAACAGTATTTCATAAAGCGGAGACAATTAAGATAAACAGAATAATAAAAGAATAAGGCTCCAGCTTGAAACAGTTGCTTGAATTCGTAACTGCAATTAATGGATTAATGATTAATCAATAAAACATCCCTTGTTAAGGAACACTCCTGAGCCACCACTTTGTTGTAATTTGTATGAGCTGCATTCATGTTTTTTTTTCTCACAAAATGCACTAACTGTTCTAAAAAGGCATTTTTGGTAGAAGAATATTTTTTACATTTTCAAAACTAAAAGCTGGATTATACCCTAGTGATCCTGCTTTGTGGAATAACGTCACTCTGTCAGGTACACGACTCGTGTGCTGTACGTGATGATGATGCTCAAGCAGCAACAATTGGTCGATTAATTGATTAACTTCAACTACTAAATTAATCAACTGTTCTGGCAATTGATCAGTCACTCCTGGTCTTGACTTGTGGACAAAACAAGACATTTGAAGACGTCATCTTGAACTTTGGGAAACAGTTATCAGAATTTTATGGATCAAACAACTGAAATGATTCATCAAGAGTATGATTGACAGATTAAAGGAGAAATCTATAATATATTTATAATATATATTATGTATTTATTATTATATTTTTAGGCTCGTTTTTTAAAATTTCATTGCAAGAGCAGGTGAAAGTTGCAAAAGACAGTAGTGATTTTTTTTGTATAATTCATTAAAAGTTCTCAGTAACTTTTCAAAAAGGCTCATGATTACAAAAACCTGCTTTATTTGCAGATGAAGACGTGCACCTGTATTCCACAAAAAGGCAAAATCTTTTTGGAGCTCAAACTCAATTAAAACAGCAAGCATAAAATTATAAAATAAAAGAGAACAGTGTTGATACATGTCACTAACAATGACAAACGTGTTCTTTTCTGAACCAGTAAACTGTGAATAATTAAACAAAACATTGAGTTGGTTCATTGAGACATAAATGTCTGGTGTTTGCACAGTGGACTGCTGTTGATGGTAGAACTCATGGGAAGCAAGGATGATTAGTCCCATTTGTGGAAACGTTGTGGAGTTCTGACAAAATTGCGAGGTCGTGCAGAATTCACGGGGATTGGTTGAACTTGCGTGAATTGTTGTGATCACAACCACTGAACTTAAAGTCCAGAGTGTGTATTTTTAGAGCGGTGGGCTTTTGTTTTCAGGATTACAGGCTTAACTTTAGACTGACAGACAAGTGACAGCTGATGAGCTTATGGTGGAGGACTCGTCGTCGCTTGTTATTGTCAAATTACAATGTTGCGCCCGTCTGGTGCTGAAGCAGCGTTCTTGCAGGCAGCCTGAGCTTATTCGTAAAAAAATATTTTCCAACACACTTAATATACCGTCTATGGCTCCTACTTGCTGTTTGGACTGCTGCAAACATTTTTGGATGCTCAGTTTCTACATATTGCTTAATTGATAATGACAATAATCATACTTTGCACAGATGGAAATAAATTAATGTTAGATTGCTATTAAAACTTTTTGTTTGTTTCAGGAAAAAAGAGCGACGATCCCCTCCACCCCGACTACGTGCCGAGTTTATTCAGCTTCACCTCCACCACTGATCGAACTCGGGCCGTCGTCAACCTGGAAAAATATCTACGATCTCAAAACATTTCACCAAACCCGAGCAGAGAGCCGGCTGCTGTTTCTGACACGAGGCCTCCACTCAGCCCGAGCAGAGAGCCGGCTGCTGCAGCTCCTGTGAACCCGCGTCAAAGTCATGCATCACAATCAGTGGTGCACATTATTCAAGTCCAAAGCACCGCGGTCCAGACGGAGGAGACATGGAGCGACGTCGCCTCACTGCACGAAGAGATTCGATCTTTAAAAGCTGAACGTCTGTCACTGAGGACTAAAGTTCACGAACTAGAAGATGAGTTGAGACGTTGCACTCTTGATGCCTCACGGTTTGATGACAGCAAGATGAAATTTTTCACAGGACTGCCTAATGTGCAGACTTTTATGTTATTGCTCAGTTATGTGTCATCAGCTCTTCCTGCCGCTGCAAAACCGTCCCTGACGCCCGCTCAGGAAGTTCTTCTGACACTGATGAAGCTACGCCTGAATCTGTCTGAGGCCTTTTTGGCTCACCTCTTTGGGATTCCTCCGTTGTCAGTAATGAGAATCTTTCACTGTTTGATTCATGTGATGGCGAGCAAGCTTCATCACCTGATACAGTGGCCAGAAAGAGAAGACTTACGCCGCAGCTTGCCGGTGTGTTTTCAGACAGTTTTTAAGAATTGTGTGAGCATAATGGACGTCTTTGAGGTGTCCGCAGAGCGTTCTACAGATGCTCAAGTTGGAGCTCTAACATTGAGCAACCACAAACAATGCAAGTTTCTGGTTTCATTCACCCCACAAGGAAGCATCTCCTTTGTGTCAAAGGTCTGGTGTGGAAGTGTAACAGACAGAGACCTCATCGAACACAGCGGCTTCCTCGACAAGCTCCTGCCTGGGGACTGGGTGCTCGCCGACCGGGGCGTCACAGTAGAGGACGGTCCTGGTTTATTTTGTGCAGAATTAGAAACACCTCCGTCCACACAAGGGGAGAAGTGGCTCATCCGCAAGGAGACTGAATCTGCTGCAGAAGTTTCTCATGTTAGAATGCATGTTAAAAGACTGATCGGAGCGTTGAGGCAGAAATATAAAATTCTGAGCTCAACTCAGCCTGTGAGCGTTTTGAAAGTAAAGGAAAATGGTGAAGGGGAGAACAGCCTGATAAACCAGATTATGCTCACATGTTGTGCTCTGTGTAACATGTGTGAACCTGTGGTGCCTCCAGATAACATGTGTTAGTGTGTTAGTTCATGAGAAATTTCTCCCATGATAAATGACAAATAACCCTTAATATCTTGACTGTGATACAAAAGACATGTCAGGCTCCAACATTTATATTTTTTTTCACTTGTTGAGTCGGGCAAGTGGTTCAGAAATCTACTTGCCCAAAGCCAATTTTTACTTCCCCCTATACAAATTGTTATATTTATATTTGCAGTTATCAAATAACAACAAAGACTTAAGTTGTTTAATTTAGGGCTGCAGTGTCTATAAAATGTCAGAACATAGAGAAAAATGTCCCAGTTTTTTAAAGTCCAAGGTGATGACTTTAAATATCTTATTTTGTCCGTATAAAACCTAAAGGTTTTCACTTTCATATGATAATAAACAAAGAAAGAAACACTGAAAACAGCATTTGGTGCCCTTTTGTATGAAAAATTATTAACACACATTTGGTTATAACTGAGTATTAAAATTGTTCAGTTCGTTTTTTTTACCTCTTGGAGGTGAGTTGCCAGATTTACAAGCCCAGCATGGTACTTTATTTGCTCCAGGCGCGTGCATGGGCAAGCCTTACTTTGAGCTCTGCATGGAGCCAGTGTCAGCTGATCACAGGTTTATCTCTCTATATCACTATCAGCATATATGTTGTCTTATAAACTTATTTTACAGAACATAATGATTTTTTTTTATTATTTAGGGTTTGGCAGCATTTAACATGTAGTTCATCAGATGCCTTTTCTTCAGGTTTAAACTCTGAAGGATTTTTTTTTTTTAAACAAGTGTATAAACTCACTGGAAGTGTGTGGTGGAGTCTGTATCTGCAGAAATCCCGCCCTCCGCCTTTATTTTCTGTTTTTCTCATATTTTACCGTGTTGGGGACATTTCTGGGCTTCAGCCTTTGAGAAGTGGTGTGCACAGGTTGTGAGGTTGAGACCAGCTGTTACATCACTACATGGCTCTCTTTAATAGATACAGTACCAGTTTAAAGTTTGGACACATTTCTCATTCAATGTTTTTTCTTTATTTTTTATGAGAACTGGTTTAGATTATACCCACAGTGTGCAAAGATGTCATTAAAGCAAAACGTGATAACTTTGAAAAATGTAAAATATCAGAGAACCAAAAATTTACCTCACTTGGTTGTGACCAGGAGGGAGAGAGAAGAGCATGAGACGATATTAAAAACCGAAAAGACTCTCGCACACTGTCTTCAAAGATTTAATAACA
>JAJHUR010112723.1:0-21672 GCA_027495735.1 Lutjanus campechanus | reverse complement strand
AAGAGAAATAATTCAGGAGCTCCCTCGTGTTAACCGATGACATTGTGACATCATCTAAAATTCCAGGTCAGACAGGATTTTAAAGTTTGAAGGCACTTTAGATGTTAAATATTCATTCTTTAATCTCAGACTTGCTCCCTATCTTATTAGGCTTTGGGCAGCTTTCTCAGGGGAAGCCTCTGGTAGGCAAGAATACCAGAGACACATTAATGCTTGAAATATTCCAGATTTTTCTCAAAACTAACTGCTGAAGTGCAGTTAGAACACGCCCCACATGTGAGCCACAGCACAGGGCCGATATAGCTGTTTGCCTGCAGACTGTAAAGAAAGTGGTTTCCTTTAGGGGCGTCACATTTTTAATACAGTCATTTATTCATATGAATGTAATTATTTGGAACTCCCAGTTGACTCATATAAAGATTTCATGAATATATATTTAATCACTAATTAGTCTCTATGTAATTTTTTTGGCATTGTGAGTGTATTCAATATTTATTTATTCTGGGAGATCAAGGATTAAGTGGAGGGTAAAACTCATATAACACAATTTACCCACTTAATACGAATCTTATTAAAATAAATTCATTCATTTAACTATAATTCTGAAAAGCTCAGCATACAATATTAGCATGCCATGTAGCAAGATTCATGTGGCTGTTTGCTGTTACGTGTTAATTCACTGTTCACCTCAAAACTCCATCAGTACACAGTAAAGTGTATCACAGCCATAAACTGAAGAATGTCTGAAAATCTTCTGTGGTCCACCCAAACCTTCAATCACAACTCGTCAAACTAGGTCAGATAAATAAAGAATAACAGCTCATTTAAATCCCATGCCTTTGTTTGTTTCATTCTGATCAAACTTGCGTTGCATTTATTTATTTTTCATGACCTCTCAAGGCCCACCTGCAGGGCCTTCACGGCCCGCCAGTGGGCTCCGGCCCACGTTTTGGGAAACTCTGGTGTATAAGACTGTCTCAGGAACCAGGTGTAATTTTAAAGGGTAACTTGGTCATTTCCAACCTGGGGCCTCCTTGCAGAAATACAGAAAGACTGAAATCCTCTATCCATGGACAGAAGCACATGTCAAGGACACGCCCACAGGATTTCCATATTTGGACACAAACACGTTCGCATCAAGGATACGCCCACATGATTTTGTTATATGGACACAAATACACCCACAGGATCTCCTAATGTAGACCCTAACATCAATGTCACGCCCACAGGATTTCCTTATATGGACAGTTACATTCACAATTTTTCTAGATAGAACCCCCAGAGACGGTTCTGGGTGGAACCATTACACCATAGAAGGGAGCTCCGCAGAACAACTGTGTGAAACCTTTCACAGGTGGTTCTAGATGTAACTATTTCTGTTGGGTTATAGGCACACCTTTCTAATCAAGTTCCAAAAGGAACATTTATAAAAGGTTCTACCAGGAACCAAAAAGGGTTCAAACCAAAGAACCCCATATTGCTGAAGTTAGCTTTATTTCCAAGAGTGTAGTATCTTAAAGACCTCTTCATACTTCAGAAGTTTTACCCTGTAATGGAGCATATAGAGACTGTAGAAGTTCTATCTGAAACACATACATACATATCACAAATTTCTGCTTTTATGCTTTCTTTGTTTATATCCAGCAGCAGGTCAAAACGTGTCAGCGTTCTCATTATATCAGCTAAGAACAGAAGAGGTTCTGAGTGTCCTTCAAACTACATTACGCACGTCATTCTGTGCTCACTACTTTTAATGGCCTTTGATTGCCTTCACCTCCTTTTCTTAAGGTTCCTCGTTCTCTAGTCAGGAACAAAGCTCTCTTTCAACGTCCCAAAATTCCATCTATGTGTCTTTATTGTGAGATCGAGTCTAGATGAGGTCGAGTAGCGCAAATGACAAGCAGCGAAACACTTGAACATGTGAATTTGATGCATGTACATTTTTTGGTCCTTGGCCGACTAAGACACAGATGCTGTACTGTTAAAAAATTAATGGTTCCAAAAGAGTTCCTCCTGAAGGGCTGAGGTTTTACCCAGAACCATTTGCTTCTGGAGAACCTTTTTTTTTAAAGAAAGGGTCTGTCAAGAGTTCTTTGTAAGACTAAGGTTTCCATTAAAGGGATAGATCACCCACCCACCACCGGACATCTGTGAGTTCTCCATTTGATTTTATGCTGACGGGTTTTGAGGCAGCACGTGTTGAGGCTCCTTGTGACATCACAGCGAGCAGCACACAGGCTCACGTCCTCAGGGCGGCTCCTGGCAAGTCCAGTCCAGAGGAAACACCAGAGGTGACTGAACTGCCGCAGTCAGTGCATCTGGGAAAGTCCTGCCTGAGGAGATCCGGCCTGCAACAGCTGTGTTCTCTCACTTCTGGAAAAGTCACTTTCATGCAACATTTTTATGTTTCATTTGCATCATTGTTGCTTAATTTTTTACATTTTATAACACTGTTAATTTAAATATTCACATCTTATTGTTGTCAGTTGATTTACAGCAGCTAAATTATTATTGTTATTATTATTTCACGACAAACTATTGATCTGCATGCAAAGGGCAGCCTTTATTTCACGGACTTGAGAGAGTATCCTCGTGCTCGCTGCCCTGCCAACCCTTCATGGCTGTCAGATTACGTCCTGGGTGCCCTGGCCTGCAGTGATATGGAATTGAATTGTGCTGCAGGGATTTGGTGAAGGGAGATTGCTCTGTGAGTCTGGAGCCACAGTCAGGCTGCTTGATACTGTTATGCCTCCATTTTACCATTTCAAACTGCTCAGGGATGCTGACTGTTTTCTGTGTATGAGCAGTAGATTCTGTAGATAGAGGTTAGATTAGACCGACTGGAGGACAGACGCAGATATGCTGCCTTGTTTTCAACAGGAAATTACAGAGTCGGGGGCTGTTGTTGATGGCTATTTTCAAAAAAAAAAAAGTCCTCATGCAGAGATAGGCAAAAGCAATAATTGAATATTAAAGGCATCTGTGGGAGGGTTGTGTATTTTTTTTGTATATGGAGGGCACAGGTGTTTTAATTTACCCAAACTAATGAAATTTTCGAGAGTCCGGAGCTGTCAAACAGAGACTAAAAACACCTTTCAGGACTGAGTGATAATAACTACCTTTAGTTCAAGAATTCATTTACAAAAACATAATTTGTTTCAAAAGAGAATTAGTTCCTCTTTCTTATATTTAAATTGACATTTAAAGGGCAAAACGGAAACTTTGAATGAATGAAATTAGATATTGTCTTAGATATGTATGTCGTTATATCGTGATATGACATAAGAGTTGTTTTTTCCTGGTTTTAAAGGCTTGATTACTGTAAAGTGACAGAATTCTGAACTTACCAGACTGTTCTACCTGTTCTATCACAGGGATGTGTGCGACTAGTCAACTATATGATTTAATGTTGCCAGCCCTGCTAGTCAGCACCAGATATACTTAAACTTAAACCATTTATCAATATTTTATTCCTGTCCAATGCCTGTTAATTGTTACCTCAAAGGTGTTATGCAGTCACCTGCCACTATTTGGGGATACAGCAGGGACAGAAGATTGGCTGTGTTTTAATCTATAAAATGATAATAAAGTTGAACGTAGGCTTTGTCAGAATATCACACATATAACCACTCGACTGAAGCAACGTATGGAACACGTTCTCCACAGACACGGACATTAACCTGCAAGCAGAGCAGCTGCTGCTGGTGCTGCTAGCACTGCTAATGTTAGCCACACTGTGTGTCAGGCTAGCAGCTAACATCAGCTCCCGATAAACGATGACGTTATCCCGCAGGCACTGTGATCTTTTTTGGCCTGAAAAGTTGAAGCATTTAGTGAGTTGTTGTTAAGTTTTGAAGGGAAATGTGAAATGTTTGAACTGCACAGTGCAAAGCGCCTCATATTTCAGTGGCATTAAAAATACGATTGTGCGCTGTGGCGACTGTAGAATGTGATGAACGTCTTTAACGTCTCATAATACAAACTGTTTTTTCAGATGATATTTAACATTATTTATTAAGTTGTGCTCAATATTGACTGCATAATCAAGTTCCAAAAGGAACATTTATAAAAGGTTCTACCAGGAACCAAAAAGGGTTCAAACCAAAGAACCCCATATTGCTGAAGTTAGCTTTATTTCCAAGAGTGTAGTATCTTATAGACCTCCTCATACTTCAGAAGTTTTACCCTGTAATGGAGCATATAGAGACTGTAGAAGTTCTATCTGAAACACATACATACATATCACAAATTTCTGCTTTTATGCCTTCTTTGTTTATATCCAGCAGCAGGTCAAAACGTGTCAGCGTTCTCATTATATCAGCTAAGAACAGAAGAGGTTCTGAGTGTCCTTCAAACTACATTACGCACGTCATTCTGTGCTCACTACTTTTAATGGCCTTTGATTGCCTTCACCTCCTTTTCTTGAGGTTCCTCGTTCTCTAGTCAGGAACAAAGCTCTCTTTCAACGTCCCAAAATTCCATCTATGTGTCTTTATTGTGAGATCGAGTCTAGATGAGGTCGAGTAGCGCGAATGACAAGCAGCGAAACACTTGAACATGTGAATTTGATGCATGTGCATTTTTTGGTCCTTGGCCAACTAAGACACAGATGCTGTACTGTTAAAAAATTAATGGTTCCAAAAGAGTTCCTCCTGAAGGGCTGAGGTTTTACCCAGAACCATTTGCTTCTGGAGAACCATTTTTTTAAAGAAAGGGTCTGTCAAGAGTTCTTTGTAAGACTAAGGTTTCCATTAAAGGGATAGATCACCCACCCACCACCGGACATCTGTGCGTTCTCCATTTGATTTTATGCTGACGGGTTTTGAGGCAGCACGTGTTGAGGCTCCTGGTGACATCACAGCGAGCAGCACACAGGCTCACGTCCTCAGGGCGGCTCCTGGCAAGTCCAGTCCAGAGGAAACACCAGAGGTGACTGAGCTGCCGCAGTCAGTGCATCTGGGAAAGTCCTGCCTGAGGAGATCCGGCCTGCAACAGCTGTGTTATCTCACTTCTGGAAAAGTCTGAGTGTGTTCTTACTGTTCGACTGGTCAAATAGACTAAATTAAAATTCACGTTTAGTCAACAGGGAAATTAGTCGCCAGGAACATTCCTATTCTATATGCACAGTGATGATGAAACAACATTGTCACAATATTAATATCGAGGTATTTGGACAAAAATGTTAGATTTGATTTTGTCCATATCAGCAAGCCCCCACGTTTGCACCATTTGAGAATTTATGGTATGTTATTTTAGGAAAAATGTCTGTATCAAGATATATATGGCATATAGCCGAAGAGTCTATAGTCGAAAGTGTGCAGTCATTATGTGTGGCACTTTATCACAAGTTAATTAATGATGTTACTGAATAATTACATGTTTGATGGTACCTGTAGATCAAAGTGGATCCAAAAAGAGTCTCAGTGATGGTAAAACTAAAGTTTTTACTGTGAAAACATGTCCTTGATGCAGAAAGGAGGAGAGAGGAAAAGTAAAATGCAGGGAGTCGCCCTTTCCACCTGAGCAGGAGAGGTAGGGGGGAGTGGAGGTGATAAATCAGGACACACCTGTGAGCGGGAAAGGAGGAAGAACTGAGCAAAGACAACACAGAGGACAGACAAAGTGAGGAGTGAGAGTGGGAAAAGGAGGAAATGATTAAGAGCTAAACATCCAGTTTCTGGACAAATGTGCAAAAGAAAAAAAGGAAAAACAGAATAATGTGAAAGTAAACTGAGTGACGAGTTCCAAGAACCAGCTGGATCAGCTTTCAAGACAACTGAATGTGGCTGCTGATCCCCAGAGTGAGCTGAAGACATCCTACTCCTCACTTCAGACCTTTTAACTTCTGAATTCCTGCTCTGTTGGGTTGAAGACTTCGAAAGCTAAGTTTCAAGTCTCATATTCTTCTTCACTCTCCAGGTTTCCTCCTGCCTCTCATCACCCCTTTCCCTCTACCTCTCTGGACATTAAAGTCCCTTTCAAACACACACACACACACACACACACACACACACACACACCCCTCTCCCCTGAACTGAACTCTACAGCACCAAACAAACACACACACTCACACACCCTTTTCATTGGGACTCTGAGTTTGACTTGAATTGAATTGTGTTGATTTTTTTGTGAATGGGAGTTTTGTGTTGCATCATTAACCATATTGGCTTTGATTGTTGTTTGACTTGAATATAAATTCTAAATTAGAATTTATGCTTTGTGTTTTCTTCGGGGTACTTTTGTGTAAATGGTTATCGGCCAACCAGGTCATCCAACCTAAAGGTTTATTTTAAAGTGTAAACCTTTGATTTATACAGACAAATGATGTTTGGATATATGAACAGATATGTGAGCATATATATGGATAACTGCAGACAGGATTATTCCACACAAGTTGTACACATGGTGTGTAGCATTAAGAGAAAACATAATATAAATAGTGTTGCCTTGTAAAGGCAGATTGCACAGAATACTAGCAGCGCCTATGACTATTATTTTTTTGAACCTTTATAATCAAACCTACACTACAGCCGTACTGTAAAACACCTGCTTTTAGAATGAACTCCAGTTCAACAAGCTCGTCTGCAATGCATCCAGGTGTGTGTAGGCACTGGTGCATGGCCTTGTAAGCAGGAAAAGTGAGTTTTCATAGTCAATACAGTCTCACATAGCCAGACCTCACCTCTCTCCACAATGCGTAGCACTCGACAAAGGTCTGGTTCCACACATACACATTCTGCTATAAGAGTAAAAAACGCCCTGCCTTGTTTGCATTTCTTTAAATCAATCACAGATGTCTCGGGCGGTACTCAGCCAGGATGCAGCAACGCTGCTGAAAAAAAAAATAAATGTCAAGGGGGAACTTGTTTTATTGGAACATTTGCTCACCAGGAGCTGAGCTCTGGCATTAAAATGGCTACATCACTGTGAAAAAAAGGTAACAGCTTGTTTACGTTCATACCATTAGCATCCCAGGTGCTAATTTGCTGTTTTCAGCGTGTAGGTTGCAACTAGGTGCTTGTTCTTGTTTCCTGGCGACTTTGAAAAGTGTAGTTAGCGGACGCTTCAATGCCGCTTGAGGCAAGCGAGCAATGGCAGGACCTATACCCACAGTGTGCATCCAGTGAGTCAGACTAAGGTCAATATAGCACACACTGAAGAATTTGTTGCTTTAATTGATTACATTTAAAATCAACAGTGTCTGAACATGAAAAGTAGAGAATTTTTCCTTTAACAAACCAGTGAACAAAATTTGAGAAAATAAACCTTTTGTGTGCACAGAAGAAATCTAGACTTACTTCAATTCATGATGAATCAAAAAAAAAAGTTTTGTTGTTAAACTACACAGGCGACATGTCGATTTTCAGTATTCAGTATAAAATCTTTTGACAAACAGGTTAGGATCGGTACATGTTGCATTCAGGTGCCTCACCCTGTTATGTGTATTCATCACAGAGGAAATATTCTCAAAGTCACCGTCTGGTACACGCCTCAGGACTGGACTTCTGTCTATTTCAGGTGTACAGCAGGGAAACAGAGTGGCACATAGGGCATGACACATGAAGGGGCTGTTTATAGCTTTTTATTATGCAAAATATCCAAAGCAAGTCCATCAGTGTTGTCCATCTCTGATATGATGGAGACCCTGCGGTTCGATCAATCATATTCACTGTATGATATGATGAGTGCTCAAACTCATTCGGGATTTGTGTTTCCACCCTGTAGTGAGAAAATACAGAGCATGATTAAAAGCACATGCATGTGTTAGGTGCAGATCGAACAGGGGAAGAGCTTGTTGAGCCACTTCCTCTATTTTCACACTGGAGATCTAAGAACATCAGGGACTTTAATCTTTATTCTCATACCCATTCAGGCCAACTCCGCGGGTTATCCGATAACCTACAGGGCTCCCCTCCATATTGGCAATGTGCAGAATTCAGACAGAGCAGAGATATTTTGGAACCTGAGCACTTCCTAAATGAAAAAAAAAGGTATTTTAAAAAAGTTTTCTTCAATAAACGTCTCAGTAGATTAGTAATCAGCGTGCAGAGCAGGGGAAATGTACAGCATGTTGCTGAGAACAAAACGTTTAATTCTTTTAAATTTAAAGACATAAAACCACAGGTCCTTCAGTGTGTTTAGTTCAGTAAATTTACTCATCTCACAAACTGCATTTATACATTTTGCCCACTAGTGTACTAGTGCCCCAAAATAGATGAAACAGTTTTTAAATACTTGGTGCTAAAAAGATTGTTGAACATACTGTATGTAAATAACATATTTTTGCATGTGTTAGAAGATCTATAGCGAATGGTCCAAAGTGCATGGCACAAGGGCATGTAGGGCATGTCCAGTTCCACTGCTAATTAAACGGTGCATAATCAGGGCAAAAAGTAAGCTGCCAGGCCAAAGGGGTTGTATTTGGTCTCTTTATTAATCAGAGGTGTGTTTCTGGTGCAACTTGAATGAAACCAGTGTGGCAGAGAGTCATCATCCATTCCCTTTAAGAGCCAGGCACACCTGCTTCATGGCACATTGCTATTTAAATGACAGATTCGGCAGGTTGGAGATGTGAACAGAGATGCTGGAATGGATGAAGTGTAGTGATACAGATAACGGTGGATGGCCTGCAGGTGGGTGAAATACGCTTTACACACGATCAGAGGTACAGAAGGGTGACTGCTGTGGTATTAAAGCGCACGTGGAAATGTTACTACAGCATGCTTATTACTGACAGCAGCCTCTCTGATCAGTAACATAATTTAAACCTCTGTTTCCCAAACTTTTTTCCTGGGAGCTCACTTTTTTAGATCGACAAACCATTGTGACCTGGTTCGCCATCGGCCTTATCAATAAATCTTTGGAAGATTTATTTGGTGCAAAAAAGAACATCCCTGACCCTTTTTATTGCCATTTCTGCAGGCTCTCATTTGACTCGTCTCATCAGTAAAATAATAATACATAAAATAATAATAATTTAAATACTTTATAATAGTGCACTGCAGATATAAAGCTTAAATTTTCAGAATTTCTTCCATAGTCTTCTGTTTCTGGGGGTCCTGACGGGGGTGATGTGGTCACGGGTGCGAGAGTGAGTGAGAAGTCGAGCTGCTGAGTTCTGGATGTACTGGAGTTTATTGAGAGTTTTTGATGGTGAGCCATAGAGGAGACTGTTGCAGTAGTCCAGAGGGGAGGTGATGAAGGCATGGATGAGGGTTTCTGCAGCTGTGGAGGAGACGGATGGGCGGAGGCGGGCAATGTTCTTGAGGTGAAAAAAGGCAGTTTTGGTGATGTGCTTTACGTGCTGGTTGAAGGAGAGGGTTTGGTCAAAAATGATGCCAAGGTTACGGATGTAAGGGGAGGTGGATACTGTGGAGCCGTCGATGTTGAGAGTGAAGTTATGGGTGGATTTGGTCCAATGATGATAATTTCAGATTTGTCACAGTTTAGTTTGAAGAAGTTGGATTGAAGCCAGGATTTTATTTCACTGATGCAGTTTGTCAGGGTTGAGTGGGTGGTGGTGGAGATTTTCTTGGTGAAGATGAGGAGCTTGATATCATCGGCATCCCGCTTGATTTGTACCATGACTTACTGTACACCTTTTTGAAGCAGAATTTCACAAGACAAGAAACTGATTGTGAAGATGCACAATTAGGAAGACTACAGACCTAGAAGTCGTGTGAGTGACATCATGAATTTCTCCCTCCAAAAGCTAATGTTAGCCGCTGAAGCTGTGATGCCTGTGTGTTTTCATACCACAGTGTAGTCACACAACAGTGGTTCTTCTTTACTTCCTGGCTGATAAAAGGACCAGGAGTCACTGGATTTAAACGTTTCAGGTAGGGTAATGTTAGAAGGGACAGTTATAATGGTGTTGGTGATGTATATACATAAACCATGTATAACCATGTATAATCATGGTTCATGTTTGGCCACTAATACGGATTTTAGCAAATTTGTGAGCACAATTTGAGAGAAATGATCCTTTTTTGTCCACAGAAGAAACTTTAGATTTTTACTTCAAGTCATGAGAAATGGGAGCAAAAACAAAAGTGCTTGTATTTTTTGTTGAGGGGATTTAATGTGATCACAAAATCTGTGCTTATGTCACTTTCACTTGAAATGGTTCTCTCCGTCGTCAGTATAAATTACCATTATATGTGTTTTGAATTGAGACTAGCACCAGTGTGTTGTGATCTCTCTGTGCATGTTGACAAAAGTATATAGTGTGTATATTGAGGTGAATTGAGAGTGATTTATCCAAACCACCCAACAACTGCTTTTTTCAATATGTTTTCATTCAGACGGTATTTTTGCCAACAGAAATGGCACCGAGCCAGTTTAATTTCTGTGGCCTTTTTATCACAAAAAACATCTCATAGTGTATCAGACAAGCCCAACAACAACAGCAGCAACAGTCCATTATAAATATAATGAAACAGCAGTATGTTGGAACAACTTTGCAGAAGTATCAAGTCCACAGAATCTAACTGAGTCTGTCTGGCACAGATCCTCAAGAGGAGCAAAATATTAGACTGAACAAATGGAAGAGGCCTTGAGGTAGAGACATTCACGGATGTTTCAGCTTTCAGGGAAAAAAAGTGTTTAATGGATACAAGGACAAAATCATTAAATGAGCAACAAGGAAAACTATGAATCACCGTAACAAAAACTTAATCATTTTGTTTGTGTACCTTCGTCATATCTGTGCTGTTTTTGTTTGCGTTGCGTTTACACAATATCATGCGGATGCAATTTTATTGAATGTGGCCAGGCCGTAGGTAATGTTGTTTAGTACCAAATCGATGTCTGTTACAGTACAGATGACACATCTGGTACGGTCAATGAACGCACTGTTCAAGGTGAATCTTCCCTCTGTAGAGTTTTACCTCCCCAGAACAGCGTGGTCAGATTGGGCGGTTTTTCCGTCCAGTTTGGCTGTTTGAGTTGCATCGTGCAGGTTAAAATAGGCTCAGGCGCGAGGCAGATAGGCACCTGAGGAGCAACGTTATGGTTTCACTACCCCAAGAATAAACTTATCGTCATACAGTCCCCACAATCAGGTGATTATATTTAAGCAGCCTATATTAACAATCATTTTATTATTTTTCAGCAACTTTTTTGTGATGTAAGTTAAGATGTTGCAGGAAGTTTGTTTTAAATTACTTTTTTTTCTCAGGGAGAACCCCTAGAAAATGCATGTATTTACAAGTTTTTCCCCCATTTTTAAGACATGACCACATGTCCATGGCAGGAGTGATTTACAAATCTGTCCCGTGACAGGAGACTTTGACCAATCAGAGGGCATTCCTATTACCTGTTCTGCTAGTGCTGCTGCACGTTCATGTCTCTTCGGTGGCAAGCATGAATCAATGGTGGAAACTCCTGCTAGTTGCTTTTCCAGCACTGATGACTACTGCCTAAATTACAAAGCAACGCAAAAAAAGGAACTTTCAGAAAGAGAATCTTAAAGAGAGTCCAGCTACTGAGCAACATGCTCAGTCCAGGAGTCTGTCAGATACTTTTGACTTTACCATCAGTTGCGTTCATTCAAGTGAATTGCGAGGCTTTTTGCCGAGTGTTGTGTGGAGATGACCGTGGTGGGTCACCTTGACCTTTGACCACCAAAATTGAATCATTTCATCCTTGAGTTGACTTTGTATCAAGTTTTAAGAAAGTCTCTCCGAGCATTTCTGAGATATTATGTTGACGAGAATGGGACAGACATCAGGTCACAGAAACCACTGACCACTAAAAACGAATCAGTTTGTCATTTGAACCAAGTTTGAAGAAATTCCCTCAAGCTCTTGTTGGGATGCTGTGCTCATAAGAATAGGATGACCTGAAAACATGCCCGAGGCCACAGCTGTCGCCTTACGCCTGGCGGGGGATAATAAACGTATCATCAACAAATGCTTTTAGTGCAGAAGAAGATCAAGCATTGTTGAGTATAAAAAAAATGGATTTAGGAGGAAAATCCATTTGTGCAAATGATGCTGATCATTCATGAATGGCAAGTAAATTGCAGCTTATCTTACATTTCGAAGGTAGTTAAATGGCCATAGCAGGGTGTCAGTCCGTCAATAACCCTGTAATTATATTTCAAGGCATCCCTGTCTGCCGTGGGCAGCAGTGATGACAACTGGAATCACTTAGATTAACACATTTAGTTCCCATGAGCCTTTGTGGGTATGTGAGGATCAGACTGACATGTCATAAAGCCCCATTTGGGCGGAATTTCACTTACAGACGTGTTGGAGTAAATGGACAGAAATAAGGCAATACTGCGGGTGTGAATGTGTTAGCATATCAGTTCAGCAGCCGGCTGAACTCCCCTAGTTGGGGAGTTAAGTCATCTGTGTCATATGATGTCATCTGTTACAGAAATAGGCTTGAACTGTCAGAGCCAATGATGTTAGAGATGGAAACGTGAAACCGTCTGAATGTCAATGAGGGATGATTGCTGCAGTGTTGCATCAAATTGATGTGCACCGAATGAGACTGTTTGAATAAATTTCATTCGAGGTGTACAGGGCTGTTTAGGAACTGGAAACATTCACAATAAAGTATGACTCTATTAAGAACTTATTTTCCCATTTTTTGCTTTAAGACAGTTTTGATTCTTTATTTGAACCTTCTACAGGCTGACTAAGCTGTCCCTGCAAGCCTTTATTGGCACTAAACTCTACTACCTGAATTTACTTTTGAAAATATTTCCTGAGCTGCGTTGTCATTAGATGAATGGCTTCATGGAATAAATGAAGTGCGTGACAGTGTTTTAGAAGTCTAGGTGTCACTCAACGTCTGATGCAACCTTGTGCAAATGTAGAAGAATTATTAGACAGGTCCTTGAAATTATTTTCTTCTCAACTTTTTATGGTTCTGAATGAGTAAATTACAAATAACTGCTGGGTCTCATTATTGTGCCCACTGTGCAAAAATGCCTGAAGGTGGCTTGAGGTTTCCCGTTTTTGCTTCTTTTTCTGCTGTTTTCTAAACAATTAAAATCTGACTTTATAGTGAGGCTGTCAGACATTGTTACTGTCTGGTTTTATTTTCTTTATAATAGGCTTTCATCTCTTCACCATAGGAAGAGTCGCTCTTCAGCTTAAATTTTGCCTCCAACTTTCTGCAAAAATAGAGAAAACAGATTGTTTTGATCACTTCAGCTCAGTTTATTTTTGTGGTATTTTTGAACTTTTTGGTACCTTTGTGCAAAGGTAGAGAGCTGAGAACAACTGTACATGCAAATATTTTTTTAAAATCTCAGGATCACATTTTAATTATATTGTTATTTGAGAAAGCAAAGTCAACACAAGTCAAAGTAATATGAACAGTTAAAACAAGTTTCTCTGCACAATGAAATTATTCATTTTGCCTTCAAATCTAAATGCCGTTAAACAATAAAAGCACATGTAAAAAGTGAGAAAAAATACAAAATATAAAAATGCAAATATAAGAATATTAAAAATGTGAGAGATAATAATAAAGATATCAGGAGAAATAGAAAGAAAGAATATAAATAAAGTAACAAAGCATCATGTGTACAATTACAGTATTCAGTATCAAATATAGATGTTATACACGTCACAAAATATACAACTGACAGTAGTAGCAGCATAAATTTGACCGTGTAAGTCTGTCAAGAATACTGTGCAAAATATGTATATATAAGCAGCATGAATGTAAATGTCTGTCAATGTGCAAAGTCTGCACATAGCGAGATAAATTGCGTGAAAACCACACGTGCATGTGAGGCGGCTCTCGACGTCCACACAAAATAAAGCACATTTTCTGTTATTCATGGCAGTTGCTCCCCACAGTCTACATTCATGTTCAGGTACACCACAGGTGCGTTTATTGTCTCAGCTCATCCACACACTGTGACGATGCTCCAGAGTAAAGGGCAGATTTTAAGACTCAATAACATATTGATTGACAGGATAATGTGGTTCAATGTTTATGATCTCACACGTCCGCCTTAAATTACAACAGAGCACCAAAGTGGAACACTTATTTAATGCTTATGTTTTGTTGAAGTTCCCATAGACTCAGTATAATAATAATCAACAATTTTCTTCTTTAGTTTTTTTTCTTTTTACTTTATTAAAGGGATAGTTCCGTTTGTTTGTTTGTTTGTTTTTACTGCTGTGGACATGGTCAGCAGCAATTTTAGCCACCTTAAAAAAAAATCAATCAGTTTAAGCATATGGTAAATACAAACTAACTGTAACCAGGCTACTCCTGAGTTCTGTGAGGTGAAATTATTGGGGGGTTTTTTGCCAAAGGCGTCTGGTTGTTTTGGAGAAAGAGATATTTGGCTTTTACAGTATAACAGCAGTTTCCCATTTGAAATAGCTGCAAGATAAAGAGGTGAAAATATTCTAAATATAACATGCACAGAAACTGATTATTCTAGGTGGGTGTTTTTTCAGTATCTAAAATATGTTTTGCTGCTGACCCCGTCCACAGCAGTACATTACTTACCTTCCTTCACCAGTTCTCCTGATGCTTCTCCAAACTTGGGGTGTGCCAGCTGCTATGGACAATGGATAAGTACACGATCCTACTTTTTAAATAAAGAAGCAAACTATCCCTTTAAAACCTAATTTGCTGAAATGCAGTGAACTGGTCACCCTTCCCTTCACCACAAACTGGACTTGCACATTTCATGAAGTTGAAAAAAATACAGAAATTAAAAATAAAACACTGCTTTCACACAAAAAAACACATATTTAATGTTTTATATATTATAAAATTAATGAATAATACATAATATTTTTCTTTTGTTTCCAAAAAAGAAATGTGCAGCTTGTAGTACTACATAGTGAATCTACCAAATGTTTGGAGTCAGTTAGACCCCAGAGAGGCCTCACTTCCTGCTAAACCTCAAATAAATAGGCTGCTATAAAACATCAACAACAAAATCCAAGTAGAATTATTTGAGATTTGGGGAGGGTAAAAACCTGTGTAAAAATGACTGTCAACACCAATCACAGATACACAACATATCAAAATCAATTTCATTTATCAATTTGTTGCTTAAGGTGATGTTTCTGTCAGGGAACTTTCTGCAACATGTCGTCAGTTCAAAATCAGGCTAGATAGCACCAAATGACATTCATTTGCAAAACTTGACATTAAAATGAATTAACACGGACCCACTATCACAGACATGATAGAGAGATTTGTTGGAATGGTTTAACCTTTAAATGTTATAATAAAATTAGAATAATTATTGCTCCGAGAGATGTCACAATGACAGTCAAATCCACATAGTATCTGTCAATGGAAAAAGAAAACTAGAGCAGACACTTCTTGCTGGCAAGCCCAGAGAAACCCTGACATCACATTTGAGCAGAATAATTTAGTTTGATACTGAGAATGTCTTTATTCAAAAAGGTTAATGTTGACTGAGTTCCATTAATTAGAAGGCCACATGAAGGTCACAAGTGGAAGCTGTCAGAAGATCTCGTTTCCACACTTGTGTTCAAAGCGCTCCCGGCGTATGTGTCAAAAATTTAATTGAAAAAATTCCTCAGCCCTTTGTTCCAGCCAGGACCTACTCACAGGGCACAGAGGAAATGAGAGAAAAAGAAAAAAAACAGTGTAACACCAGGGAGGCCACGGTGTGAGCAGGAAACAGAGCAAAGTCTGCTGGTCACGGCATGCTTGCATCATTTGTTTCTCAAAAAAAGGAAGAACATTGTCTCCGCGCCATGGATGCTCATTCTCCATTTTTGTGTCTTGTCTGTGGTGTTGTAGCCTCGGGGTGATTCTCCCCCTGCGGTTCAGATTGGATCTCTGTCTGGGAGGAAATCTTTCCTCACAGCCGGGCATGACGACAACGTAGGGAAGACACAACCCACCCACCCACCCCCCTCCGTCTGCCCTCCAAGCTACGCAGAGAGGCAGCCTGCTGGCTCAGCTCTGATGAAACTGAGGAGACAAGTATAGTTTTTCTTTCGTTATGCATATGTCTGGTTTTGGCTGGAAAAGTGTCCCTGAGACGAAGTCTGGGTCAAGTCAGGGTTTTGAATGCTCAGTTTGTTTGGTATAATACAGTATGTCAGTCCGGTCAGTTGAACAGCAGTGAAAAGAGCCCTGCTCAGCAAACACTGTACTTTATTATGTCACGGTTTGCATTCAGTTTCCCTTTCATGTTTCCATGTACGGCTGTTGCAATAACCACAATTTTGAAATACATCGAACTGCAAGGGATGGAAAGCAACCGCAACAGCTGCTATGTTTATGTTTTTTTCTTTTTTTTTTTCAGGCCCTTCTTGTTTTACTCATCAGTGCATGTTAATTGATTAGCATTGATTAATTATTTAATGCTACAGTAAAATTCAACAAGCAATACAAGGGTCAGTATCAGGCCAAGCATAAGGATGGATTGATACCGGCTGTTGGTGACCTGACTGCAAATGAATAAATTCTCAACCAATAATTGGAAACAGTAACAATCAATTAATCGTTAACATTTAATAAGATACAAAACATGCATTTTTTCCCCAAAATTTTTTCAAAACTTTACTTTTAAGTTTCCTTATTCAGCAAACGGCTCCTCCAGACAAAACAGTGTCATATGTGGTGCAATTACTTCAATTTCTACGATTAATACATTTTAAATTAGTTACATTTTTAATGGAGATTAATCGATTAATCATTAATCAGTGATCATTAACATCCCTACTTGGAAACTGTAAGTTTTCAGTTTTATATTGTGTTACTGTTTATTTTGTTAGGTAAGCTATTGATAGCATAATGTGAAGCTAATGTGCTACTACAACACGCTGCAGTGATGTTGGATTAATGTTGTAACATTAAGGGACAGTCAAGAGAAACTATGTGACTGTTAAGCCACATCTGAAGCAACTAAATAAGAGAGCAGTAGCTCTGATGCCGGTAGCCGTTTTTTCATGTTGCTTTTTGTGGAACTTTATACTGTAGCACTAATGTTAGCATATCTAGCTTTAGCTGTGTTGTTATATGGAACTCTGTTCTCCTGCTCACTTGTGTTACTACTGCAAATTTACTTGATAGACCTGATACCTGATACTTGATAGATTGCCCTGAAAGCAACGACATAGCTACCTATGAAATAGAAATGACCGTGGGTTAACCCTAGCCTGATGAACTCTGCATTAGCATGTTACACAGCTAATGTGCCTGCTACTACAGGATGGGGTGATGTTGGACTATGTAGTAATATTTAGGGACAGTCAAGAAAAACTGTGTGAACATTAAGGCTCAAAGAAATTCAACTAAATGAGAGAGCAGGAGATTTGATACCACTAGCTATTTTGCAGAACTTTATACGGCAGTGCTAACGTTAGCTCAGCAAGCTTTAGCTTTATTGTTGTATGGAGGCCTGTTCTTTACTTGTTAGACATGTCCTGAAGGTGATGATACTACAATGATATATGTAAGAAAGAAATTGTTGTGGCTTAACCCAACATGTTGATCTTGACATTTGCATGTTCCACACCTAATGTGGCTTACTCTGCCGGCTGGGGTGACATTGGACTAAAGTTGTTACATTGAGTGCTGTCAAGAGAAACAGTGTGAACATTAAGGCTTAATGAAAGCCAACTAAATTAGAGAATACTTGTTTTTATATCGGTAACTGTTTTGTGGAACTTTATACTAAAGCACTAATGTTAGCTCAGGTAGCTTTAGCTTCTGCTGCCCACCAGTATGTGTGTGTGTTGCTGCTCTAAATTTACTTGATGCCCTGAAGGTGATGATGCACCGTTTTGTGGAACTTCATACTGTAGCACTCACATTAATTCAGCTAGCCTTAGCTTTGTTGTAAATCTACTTCATAGACATGTCTGGAAGGTAATTATAGATCTACATATGAGAAAGAAATGATCAAACTGCAGGATATGCAATGCTGTGTAACTACAGCACCTGGGGTTGCCACTTTCACTGTGGAATAATAAGGGACACTTTGCCAGCAGCCACAGGCCCAGAGGACACAAATCAAGCGAGGGGCTTCAGGGTACTCCCCCATGAGATTTTGAGTGTTTGATACTTCAATTCCTGCATTTTTATGAATTCCTATTCACTAATTTCAAAGTCCTCTCTGCTACTGTCAACATGAATGTAAAGGAAATGTAGAGTCAATAAGAGTGAAGCACAGCTGCATCAGTTATGTTAACACATCAGATCATAGTGGTAAAAATCTATTTGGTGTATTTGGAAAAAGTAAGAACCCACTGATAAACCATAAAGCAAATGACCTGGTTGACCACAGAGACCGCTTATTAGTGAAAATCATTTTTTTCCACTCAGAATAATTAGAACAACTCTCCTGGGTGCAGGCGTTTAAAGACATCAGCCTGTTCCAGAGTGAGGGACATGTAGAGAAACAAAATAATTAATAATAGAAACTCTTCGTTCTATGGACATTTTTATGATTTGTTGTTCCCAAAGTCCGAACTTTAAAACCTGGTAACCTTGAACGAGCTTAAAGCTCTGGTGAAAACTCTGGAGTCCAGGTTGTCTGTGTGCTTTATAGAGTTTTAATGTTGTGAATCTATGTGCTTGTCTATGAATTACTTTTACTGTAACTGTGTTGCTGCAATCTTGCCCAGGTCTCCCTTGTGAAAGAGAACATCGAGCTCAATGGGACTAACCTGGTTAAATAAATGCTAAAAAAAAAATTAATAATAATTTATCTAGGTGGTGTAAGTTATAAATAGGCCAGTATATAAAATGAATGCAAATTTAACCTCCAGTCCAGCACTTTTCAGGAAGAAGGGGGAACTCTAGCCTTTGGCAGATTAATTTTCATCAAGTGGGTTATTGGTTATTTTTTTTCTTTCTCACTCTGTCTCAGACACACACACATGGCCTTGCGTGCAGAGAGAGTGTGTGTCTTCTGCTTACATCCTCCAGGAGCTGTCAACTTGTGTGTCTCGAGAATGGCACGATGATGAGTCTAAACACAGTATGACCTAATGAAATGACAACAGCTCATTTCTATCATGAATTGAGTGATTCCACTCTGCGTCCTCTGCCCCCGAGCTGCGCCGCTTCAGGTTGGACAGTCCACCCATGAGTGACAGAAAATACTGTTTGACAAACTGGACAGTTCGCCTTGTACTGATTACCGCTGACAGGATTGATCCACCCGTGGTCTGTCTGTCACAATCTGTATTCTAACAGCCAATGGGTGAACTTGAGCTGGAGGTATTCGCCTGCAAAAGATCTTGTGAGACTGATCATTTCAACCCAAACCAAGATCTTATCACGATGTAGATAAGACGCGTGCAAATCTCATGAGCGTCTCTCAAATCAAGGGTTCCCGTCTACAGTCTGAGTCTCTGTAACCAGGGCAATGATGACATAGTGACAGACAACTTGCCTGTCATTCTGATTTAATACTTCTCCACTGTGCCTCACGCATAGACTTAAAATAGAGCAGGACAAAGCATTGCTGTTCAGCCTTGCCACCAGTTTTTTTCCAGTGGCAGTTTGTGGTATTGCAGTGCAAAGTTCCCCACTGGGGAGCACCAATATAAAAGAAATGTCTTGAACTGTTGACAGGACACCTCAAACTGCAAACAGGGTCAGTTACGACTCTTTCTATTATGAACTTTTGATCCATGGAGCTTTTATATTTGTAAAACATTCCTCAAGCTAAAAAAAGAACTTGCAGGCGTGGGAAAGAAGGGAAACATTACTGCGTGTATTTAGCGGAGCTGTATAACCAGAAGGAAAACCTGGAAGCTAGAAAACTTTGTCAGCATATGCACCAGGCGAGCAACTCTCATTGGACTGAATGGGCACCATCTTTACATTCACTACGTAGTTTATTATAATATATTTACAGTCTCATGACACTCTTTTGGTTTCATCGTCACTTCAAGCATATGAAAACATACTCTATACATGAGAGCAGAGTGAAAATACGGGACAAATTGCACCAACTGACCAAAGGTAAAGGATACTGCATTTTATTTCTCAGTACAGGGCGTTCCCATACTATATGGGACAGATGGTAACCCTAACAAAAACCTGAGCAGGGAGGTGAGTTGCACCAAACTACCTTATTTATCACAAATGAAGCACTGTCAAAACAAAAAAGTTGAGAAAACTCAAAATTCCAAGGTAATGTATAGATTTTTGAGTTTTGAGCCCAACTCAGATTCATTCTTTTCTTCTTTAGACAGACTTAAAGCTTTGAATTTTAGAAACTCACAACATTGTATTTAAAACATATTAAATTTGGTCCGGTTAGTTTTGGGTTCACATCCACGCGGACTAAAGAACTTGAAATGTCATGCCTACATCCTGTCGTCATCACCTATGCAGGTTGACATTGATTGATTTGTAGACTTACATGTCTACAGTAACCATTTATGGAGAGAGATCATTGTCACCATATCATCATCATTATTATGACACTAGAACCAGAAGAACCATAGTTTTTTTTCCCCCAGTTGACTCTTTAGGAGATGTCAATTAAACATCTGGTCTCCTGTCTCCTGCTGGCTCATTTTGTTTTGGGTGTTGTTTTTCCTTCTTCCAGCTCTGATGATATCCTGTTGTAGTTTCCTATAATTGGACTGAAAGTCCAAACCATCCAAAAAATGTTTTCACACAAGAACCATGGTTCATAGGTGGACGTTTAGCTCAGTTGGTAGAGCATCCAACCCATGTATGGAGGCTGTTAGTCCTCTGCAGCGGCCGCTGGTTCGACTCCCTGCGTGTCATCTCCTCTCTCTCTCTCTCTGCCCCGTTTCCTGTCTATTCTCTGGCTGTCCTATCAAATAAAGGCAAAAATGGCCAAAAAAATAACTTGAAGTTTGATCCGGACTGAGACTACATCTTTTCACATCTTGGAATATAGGATAAAAGGGTAGCAGCATCTCCATATACTGTAGTGGATAGTCAATCAAAGGAAAAAACTTTGACTTCTTCCAAAGATAATCTTCTTTTCTTTCTCCATTTTTAGTTATTTTTCAAAGGTTTATGAAACAAGACAAAAACTTACCACATGTTCTGAATTTAGTTAATTAAAAAAACAAAAAACAAATTAGATTTCTTTCTCCAGTTTGCATTTTGTTTTCTTCATTACCTTGTTTTGAACGAGGCAGATGTGAAAACATTCAAATATGTTGGCTTTTTGTTTAAAAATGTGTATTAAAGGTTTTAATTTGACACACTGATAATCTGTGGATAAGATATTTCAGATTTCATTATATTACAGTAAGATGTTCATTATATTGTGCATGCATGCTTCAGTAAACCAACCTGCACTAAAGAGAGAAATGTGGAATCTAAGGATCATGAAACTTGCTGACGGACTTTCACATCTGCACAAAAGTCAAAAGTAGTTCACTCGGAGGCAGGCATTTATATATCCTGCAATCTGTAAATGCTCCGAAGCCAAAGAAAGAGAGAAATCTTTGTCCGAGTGCCATTGTTTAGGGATAATTGTGTCTAGAAACAAAGAGCTTATACCAAATGATGAATGTGGATGCTCTTTTCCACTGAGCAAGGGAAGCATGGGCTGACCCACTTTAGACCCATATGTGAAGGTGATGTATGGAGGATGGTGGGGAGGAAGGAAAGAATGAGGCACTGTGGTGAAGGTGCAAAAGAGAAGAAAGCTGTCAGGTTTTCCAGATTTCTCCTACATCTATTAAAAAAAAAAAA
>JAJHUR010112722.1:11728-27015 GCA_027495735.1 Lutjanus campechanus | reverse complement strand
TATATTTTGTAACTTAGGGAACATCTGCCAGGGGACAACAGATGGAAATTAGCCTATGGCTACAATCTGGCTTGTTTACGTCTCTGCACTTTGTATATGACGTTCATCAACTTGCACTGTCCCTTCAAATAAATAAATTGAATTGAATTGAAATTGAAATTTCCGGGTTGGCCTAACAAAATACATCATCCCTGCAGCTCTCCTATAGGCCTATCCCTCAAAATATATAGTCATCTCCACAGACAATGGGTCTTTCATTTGGCACAGAAATAAACAAAAGCTATTTTCATTTCTTACAGACAACTGTCGAATCTGTTGGCTGAAATGACAGCTAGCAGATTTTTTTTTACCAGATGTAGCTGAATAATGTAAGCTAAGGCTAATGCTTAAACTCCATCATTTGTTTTAAAAAAAAAAATCTGTCTCTAGTGGACTCTTCCATGATTTCACTTATGCTACTCAAAATCTGGAAATAATGTGAGGTTTTTAAAGCCATGCCATTGCAATGGCAGTGCATGTAGATGCTGTGGGCGGTAGCTCCTTCAAACATCTCTGCTTTTCTCTTTTAATCTGAAATCTGATTTTTTTTTCTTTTTTTTTTTTTCTTTTGGGTTTATTGTTGAAACACGCATCACCTATGACAGAAACACACTCACAGACATTGCAAAAGAAAGCATGTGGGGCTTTGGATTATGTTAATGCTCAAACACAGTCAAGACAATGTTTCCCAGACGTTGGACTTTCCTGAGTGTAGACTATATGTGTACATGTATATACTGTATATATAACTGCATGTATTGTTTTACATTATTTGGTCTTACATCCAATTCTACTCTAAAATTTCATCAATTATATAGATATACTGTATGTTGTATGTGTGTGTGGCATGAAGGAACCACAACTCTCATTTCCTTGTGCGACCTTATGTTGTGTAATAGCAAATGACCTCGATACCTTGATTACTAGAGTAGATTGTAAGCTAGTTAGCTGGGAATAATGATGTTTGCAGCTGACATCAGTGCAGATAAACACAGTTTAACCTACTCTTTCATGTTTTGGAACAAAATCTGTTAAATCACACACACTCTCTTGTCAAAAATGTAATCATCATTACCCCGAATCGATGTTCTTTCATTGACTGGCAGCTACGCAGCATCCCTCCAGCTCTACTTCGCCATCCATTTAAAATGACTATCAACCATCAAAACTTCCTTAATGTGAGGTCAGTCCCACCTTCTCTTAAACTGTCAAGACATTGCACAGTCATATCTCAACTCCTTCATCACTGAAATTAATTGGGACACAATTTCTGTTTTTGCATGTGCTCTAATAACGACTGTGCTGTTTTGCGTCAATTCATATCATCATCAGCAGCTATTTTTATGGCTTAGGAGAAAAACAAGTGAGGATCGATGTCAACAGTTAATTTGACCTGAGCCTGTTTGTGCGGTGTGAAGGGTATTTTTGTAAAGAGCAAAACGGAGGAGGTGAAAATTCCTTCTGCTGCTGATACTTACGTCTGCATTTCTTGCAGCAAGTCCCGTCAACGTGCACAGGCAGCGAGTCCTCTGAGCAGTTTGCCGGAGGACAGAAAATCCTGCGACACTCCACCACACCATTCTGGAAGAAAATGATTACTATTATATTATATTACTATATATTATACTTTTTTTTTTTTTTTTAACAAATACATGTTAACATCACATCTTTCTGTGAAAATACAGCTTTGCCTGTGGCACTGCCAAACATCCACACTGAAAATGTCACCTACTTCCGTCTATGTATCAATTTATCTTTGCACAAGCACTCGAAGAATTTGATGTATTTATCTGGAAACAAACGCTCCCTGTTCCCTAACAGTGAACTTACAGCATATCACACATATGCTTTCATTCAATGCAGCTCACTGTACAGCCCAACTCTGAATGACTAATGCTCCTTGCAAACACTGTTCAGAATCCCACCTTCGGGACTGCAATCTGAAAGTGAGAGCTATCATATTTACGCATTAAAGAAAAAAAAAAAGAATTATAATGTCATACAATCAGATAACAGATTCATCATCGAGAGCTGGATGGCGGATAGTGAAACCGAGCGGCCTGCTGATAGCAGGTAGTTATTCAGGCCCTGAAGGACTGCCTTCATTTTTGAGGCTGATATCTCTCTCTGCGAGCGCCTCTTCAATTCATGAGTCATCGGAAAATGGTTCCCCCAGGACGCCGCGGTTATCAGTTAATGGCATGTCCGCAGGAGGAAATCAGACCGACTAAACTCCACCCTGTGCTTGATGTGCAATGATGCAGCAAGTCTAATTCCCCGGGGCCCAGGATGGCCTGATTCAACAAATTTCAAAGTCTGGCTCCTATGTGCGAGTGCAGGCAGGGACGCTTATTAGGGGGTGCTTATTAGGGGGTGGGGCAGGAGGCAGGGAGAGACGATGCAGGGGCTGGGAGAAAGGGAGGTCTGATGGGAAGTTGAGTTAAGGAAGCTAAATGTTGAGAGGGAAGGAAATAAGGGCTGCAGTGACTTTCCATTAAAGAAAAATACACGCACAGATGCTACGCTGTAATTTATCATCAATCCGTGGCGCTGAAAGTGTTCAAGAGGTTATTTTGCTATAAATCTTGTCATTTGCCTTTTTTGGTTTACCCAATTACCCTTGGCTATGACTATTTCCCTTTGATTTCACATGATCAGTCTTACTGGGTCTCAAAAGTCTTATCTTTACTGTTGAAAGATCTGCATTTTGTGAGATAATTTCAACCTGTTTTAAATAGAAATAAACTTGTTTTAAGACTTTTTGTAACTAGAATTACAGCCTCGCAGTTGTATGCCTCCTCCAACCAGTCAAAATGCAATTTACATCAATGTCCTTCCAAACTAAGACTTTAAAGGAACTTAACAAAAGGTATTAAGTGTATCCTTTAGCAAAATGGAAGTTATCACTATATTGACGTATATGATGCCAGTTAAAAAGTCCCAGTAAGAAATATACTGTTTTCATAGAGACTATTTTTACAGAGGATTTCAGCGGACTGAACATTATGTCACAGTGAAGTTGACACTTGACCTTTTGGATATGAAATATCAACACCATGTCATTTTATCCTGCGAAATCTTGTCAGAATTAGCAAATAAATTCTTAAGTTATGGCAAAAAAAAAGTGTTTTGTGAGGTCACTGTTACTTTGAAGTGGATGTTTGTGCTGAATATGAATAAACTCCACTGTCTGGGATGGACATGAGGTCACAATGACTTTGACCTTTGACCACCAAAATCTAATCAGTTTAATCAGTTCATCCTCGAGTCCAAGTGGATGTTTGTGCCAAGTTTGAAGACGTTCCCTCAAGGTGATCTTAAGATATTATCATCAAAAGAACGGGATGCATGGACAACCCAACAACATAATGCCTTCAGCCACAGCCGGCACAGAGGCCTAAAAACAAACATAGTGCCCTAGGTTTGAATATTTCACTCAGTGAAAACATCATATAGCTTCAATGTACAGTAGAACTGAAACAAGCGGATACAGAATCTGATACTCTTGGGGTGTCTTGCTGGCCTCAGCATTAGCAGTTCATAACCTTCAACATCCTTGGCTCAGGTCTCTCATGCCTCTCTTTATTTATTCAGGGAAAGTTCATTGAGAGGAAGTCTCTCTTTTGCAGGAACGCCGTGATTACATTACTCACACGGTTGCATTCATTGACACCTGGAAGCTGCCCAGTTCAAGCACAGTCTGATCTGCTGGCCACCGAGCAGCTCCACGAGAGCGGTTGGGCAAACCTAACCGCTCCAGTGGAGCTGCTAAGTTTACAGTTTACATCCATGTCTGTCAAGACTCACATGATATATGTGTGAAGACTTCAAGAAGAAATTCAATAAAAGGTCATTTTAGCACCACTGAGCTGAGCACAGTGATACGGTTGGGCAGGTGTAGTCCTTTACACAGAAAATAGCTCCCACAGGAAACCACTCAAAACAAGGTCTGTGGTGGATTATCTTGAGTAACAGGGTCATGATTTCTGCAGGGGGGGGGGGTTTTGGCACCACAAGCCAAGAAGACAAGAGAAGGCTAATATCTCTGAGGCTATCTGTCTCTATCTCCAAAACTCAACAGCTCACACTAAAACCATATTAATAGTAGGGCTAGGAGAGTCAATATTATAACTTATTGTGATTTTTTAATGCTTTTTTAACACTTGACCATTGGAATAAGTTGAAACATACGCTTCTTGAGATTGTATAGCATGAGTCACATTTCGGAAAGAAATGTCCATCACATTCTGTCAGTTTTTGAGTTTTAGTTCAGCAACATTATTGCAGTACTACTGGTACAAGTAGAAAATGAAATATTTTTTGAAGCAAACTTCAGCTGTCCCTGCTCAACAAGGTAGTGCCATGAGAAAATAATAAATAAATTAAGATGTAAGGCCGATGTAAATGGTGCCCCTGAAACTGCACAAAGCACAAACAGTCTTTAAATGACCAAGTTCTGACCCTGTGCCGAGTCTTGAAGCGAGTGTAGCAAAGTGAGAGCACAGAGCACAGGAAAATATATGAGTGAAAGTATGAAGAAAAATGTCATTTAATGATAAGCCATGCTCATTTCCATTAGCACATTAATGGGTATTCCTATTATGTGTTAGCATCAAGCTAAATTACTTCATCATTTATAGAGAAAAAGATTCATTCGGCAATCGAAAAATTGCCTCAGGAATCATTAAAAAAAGAATCATAATACTTAAGAGAAACAACTTTTTCTCCTGCCCTTAATAAGTAACACCACATGTAAGAGGAAAACAATGTCTTTTCGATTTTGGGGTGAACTGTCCCTTTAAAGCTACAAGGGAAAATAAGGCGTTAAAGAAACTTAGATTTAAGTCGCTTCCTCTCATGATATTGAGACAATTTTCTGTAGAATTCTTCAAACAAGGTGACTGTTGGAAACAGGTTGAAACAATCTTCATACAGTGCTGGACTTTTTTTTTCACTTGTTTGAAGAAAGGATACTTTCAGGGCCCAAAAATAGATTAAAGTGCTTGATCTGATGGAGATTTTTTATAGTCTGATCGTTGAAAGCTGTTCCTTCATGCTTTGATTGTGAGTTTGGGGGTGACACTCACCTTACACGCGCAGTTCCTGCAGTTCTCAGGCTCCACCCACAGCTCCTTGTCCCGGTAGACGAGGCCGTTGGCGCTGCAAGTCCTCTCGCAGTGACAGCCCTCCAGCTGGGTCAGCCTGGACTCGGCGTAGTTCAGCTGAGGATGAGATGTTAGATGAGATGAGCGCAGAATCGCCAGAGTCACAAAACTCAATCAGAAGTCTGAGTATGCACACAGGGCAACCCCTCACCCCGCCCCCCCTGCCCTCTGGCGTGCCCCAGCCGGTTTTCACAGAGAGCTGCTCCACTGGGAGCCACTCATTAGAAGGGCACATAGAATAATAAGTGATCATCATTCAGCTCAGGCGCCAGACCTCAGGCTATAATCTACTGAGAAATGACAGACAGGACTGACAGCCCCGATCCTGCATCACCCTTCTTTTATTCCTTCACACTGATCAGCCCTTCTTCTTCGGCTGATTTCATGCTCAACACTCTTCCACCGTCGTCTCTCGACAGAAGTGATGCATCCTTGACTGACAACAGTGTCAAGAGGCAGTGTCACATGGAGGGGCAGGGAAGGTGGGATGCACCAGCCAGGATTAACATTAAAATCAGGGTTAAACAACACTGTCCCTTTGAAATTATGTTCATTTACTATGCATTACATCAGCTGAGTTGGTGGACTGTTTAAAACAACAGTTAAAACCCACTTTTCCAGGTGAGCTTTTATGCATATGCATTATGTTGTTTGTATTTTCAGCTCTGTGTTTGTTTTTTTTCAAATGTTTTACCTTGCATGTGCTGTTATGCTTTGTGTTTTATTTGCCTCCATTGATGCTGGTGTAAAGCACTTTGCAGCCTATGTTTTAAAAAGTGCTAAAGTTTTACTTACTTGGTTAGTAAAATGTTTGATGAGAAACATTATTTCTGCTTGGGTTACCTATGTGTTCGCAGATGTTTTTTTCAGTTTTTTACGTTTTTGTTTGCCGCAGAAATCATGGAGGTCAGGGTGGATGGAGGGCGCTCAAAACGCTGGACAGTGGGGTTTGCAACCTGAATAATGTGTCTAGCATAGGCAATAAAAACTCTTAGTTTAAAGGAGAAATCTGTCATATATTTACTGCAATACATAGATTAATCATAAAATGACAATGATACATCATCAGAGAACAACGCTACAGCTGTGGTGTCTTAATCTGTGTTGGAATGACTGATTTTGTATGCCTGATTCACATGAATTATAGTTCGAATTAGCGCCAAATGTTCACCAAATGAGTAAGTGTCTGATCATATGGCATCAGAAATCATTACTAATCTTGTAGAAGGAGTAGATGTTTATAACGGTTAAATTGAGCAATATCTTAGTAGAGTCTGGCAGGCAGAAAGACAGGCAGTCACTTAGCTGAAAGTTCAGATTTTTTTTACTGTACTTTTGGCGTATGGGACTTTTGTTTTCAGGATAACGGGCTTAGCTTTCCATTGACAGACAATTGACAGTTGTAAACGGCTGATCAACTTACAGTGGAGGACTTGTCGTTGCATATTATTGTTAGTTTCCTGTGCTCCTGCAGCCTGCCTGAGCCTCCTCAAGTCTGGTGAGGAGGGGGCATAGGGAAACAACTTGCTTCAACCAAAGATTGTATATGAAGTAGGGATTCAACCTATTTAGTGCAGTCTATGGCTCCAACTCTCTACTAGGACCACTGTACTCATTTTTAGATGTGCAATCGCTACATAATGTTCTTTTAAGGGTTAGGGGTTTCAGTTAAATGTCAGTATTGGCCTTTTCAAAATCAAACCAAGATCACGATCTTTCCCTAACCTCAACCAAGTGCAACCTTATAAGTATAACCATAAAAAATGGTAGTCATGCTGTAGATGGTATGAATGGATATTGTATTGTATTGGATATTGTAGGAAAATAAAATAAATATGTTGTCAATCAACATTTTGAAAATTATGTGTAGAATATTTTGTAAATACGTTAAATTTAATTTTATTCCACATTTGGTTGATAAAAACATATTGGAGCTGGCATTAAATGTCTTTTACAACGCGTCTTCTGTTGAGAAACTCCAATTTAAACCTTCATCTCTGTTTAACTTGATTGATGTGACTTAACTGACACTTTAAGTGAGTTTAAAAACTTCAGTATGGCTGTATTCTCCTTTAAAAGGAGCTAAATGAATGAGTCGGTCCCCTGGAGAAGATTAAAGAAAAGGAGTCAACCTAATCAGGTTTTATGATGTTTTTCAATCTTTAATGGGCAAAAGAGTCTGTCGTGAAATTCAGCAGAAAAAGACCTGCCAGCAAACATTAAATTAAATGTAATTGCAGGAGGATATATTGGCGATGTTCTATTGATGGGCTTTTGTTACTCATCATTTTGATCCGGGGATTATTCATTCTGGCCTGTACTGTATTTTACGATAATTAAACTAATATTCAACTTTGGTTTGAATGATTAAACTGACTTTTTAATTAAAATGCTGCAACACAGGTGGTTCACTTGTCAGTGGTGAAATGAGTACTGAAAATCTGTGCTCAAGTAAAAATATTCCAACACATTACTGAAAAATTATTCTGCTACAAGCAGAACCAGGGCCGGGCCAAGGATTTCGGTGGCCCTTTACAAGATTCTGGGGGGTTGTCCATATGTTATAGTGTTAATCGAATAAGGTGGAGCTCAGGCAGCCTTATTGGCTACAAAAATGCAGATGAGTGGGTTTGGATTCAACTGGTCTACTCTGCAGGAAAAAGAAAAGCAAAAAGCAACAGCAAAGAAAAGTAGAAAAGCAGATTACATAATACAATGCATACTGAAGTAAGAGTAAAATAACATACTTGGAAAAAAAATACTTACAGTACAGTAATGTGATTATTTGTAATTTATTTCCAACCCTGAATATGATTAAATAATTTGAACCAAGTTCAACTAAAATGCGATGAATCAAACCAGTGTTTAAAGTTGGCCTTGTGTCATGTTTTAATAGAAAGCGACTACTGTCAAGCAATGTTGAGTCAACAGACTAACCCTGGACTTATTTCACCACTGCCCGGGGCAAAATATTATTTATTTAACACTTAAATCTTCAACAGTGCAATACTGATCTAACACTGCAATAATTCAACTGTGCAATATAGTGGTTAACACTGGTATTTATCCCTGTATACTTTCAACCAACCTTTGATCTTATGTATAATATTCTTGCATTTTAACAGACTTATTTATCTACCACGTTCTCAGCAGTAGTGTTTGTTGACACTGTTTACACTGTTTGTTGTGTACATATCATTACACAGTTATTTTCTTTTTTATGCACTTATTGTGGTATAATGCACATATTCAAGATATAATCTTGAATGGATCTATCATTTCCCCTGGGGATCAATAAAGTACTTCTGATTATAATTCTAACATGACTGGATAGTTTGTTTCATGATAACACTGAAAGCAACCACATACAGTATCATGTAAATCAATAATAAATAGCTTTTTTTTTCCTATTGAGAATCAGCACCAGCCAAGGCTCAGTTTGTATTTATGTATAATCTTCACACTTGTGTAGTGTAGTATAATGTTGTATCGCCCACTTTAACACTCAAAAGCTCACTTAGGCCTTGAGTAGGAGCTGCCGGGTCACGCTATATATGTTGAGAATTTATAAAATGCAAGTACTGCCTGACCCACATATAAACAATCAGAGTCCTGCTTGAAAGGTGGGAAGGTGGGGGAATTCAAAAAGGTGCAATTGATCTAAGAAGCGTAGGTCAACTCAGAAATTGTAGGTCCACTTAAGACACTCAAGGCTGCCTTGCCTCCACCTCGTCTGCTCCTCCGAGACCTGCCCAGGCCACGGTGTCAGAGAGAGAGGACTCGCCGCGAAATGATAGAGGCTTCTCAGTAAAAAAGAAAAATGCTGGATGTCACTGAGGCTTTTTGCTTCATTTAGAGAAGTCCCGGCTGGCTGCAGGAGAGCTGTGTGAGCTGTGAGCGATAAAGATGTGTCCTGTCAAAGCCCTAAACAAAATGTTTGAAATGCAATTTCAAAGGCTGGGAGGCTGCCTAGAGGCGCCACAGAGGAATACCTTTCCTGTACACCGCGAGCATCAAATGGCACAGTGATACCGCACAAAGGAGTCAGAGGCTAATAGGCATGTATCTCCTATGGTTGATACATGAGCCAGAGAGGCATGAGTGAAATAATAAAATAAAAGCTGAAGATGGAGTCTAAACGAAGAAGGGCAAAAGAAAATTTAATCTTTTTCATTTGCCTGCACACCTGAGGGAAACGACAAACATGTATGAGTGAATTTTCATGAAATTCTCGGGACCAATCAGTCTTGGGCCAACAAGCAATTAGATTTTGTTTGTTATCCAGATCTGGGATGCCTGCCATCAAGTAATTATCATATCTAAGCTGTAACAACGAAACAAACACACGCTGAGACTCCAGAATGTGACGTTAAGTTTGAAGCCTTGACAGATCAATGCATCTTGAAATGTAAGTGATGGTAATGGTGTGTTTGGGTTTACAGCACATATGGGAATGTCCAAAGTCAGCCTTAATACTGCAATATAAATACCATGAAGGAAAGTGAGAAACCACCATTGTTATAAGCAACAAAAAAATCATAAATAAAACAGAAATAAAATATCATGAAATGTATGATGATCAAGCTATTTCCCACCGTTGAAAATGTGGGGTTTTGACACTTGAGCGCACAAAAGTTCCATCACTAGCGGCCTCTCTCACAGTAAAAAAAAAACACCGTTGTTAGCATTATAGCAGATAGCAGCAGTTTTCTCTGGGTTTCACCATTGTTGGAAACATTTGGAATAATGTAAATACATAACTCAACAAAATATTTATCATAAATCTGTTTGTAGACATTTTAACATGGAAATGTTACATATTATAGCTTTAACCAAGCATCTTAAGCCTCACTGTACACCACCAAACAGATATTTAATTTGCAAAATGGTTAGGCATAAACTGTTGTCTGCATAAGCACTTTAGTGAATGAAAGGGAAACTGCATCTTAGGCAGGATTTCTATCTTGCACAAGGGGTTAACGGCAGTCCCGGCATGGATATCTATGATGTAGGTTTTAAATTATACTTCAGTGTTGGATTTCACCTGCTGATACTGCAACACCAGACTCATGCATCAAATCATTTTAAGACAGTGCATGTTAGCTACAGTGGCTCCATTGCAGCTATGTCATGTGCATCATAGATACACCATAACACCTTCACACAGAGGTATAAATCAAATTTTACTATCATGACTATTCATTATAATTGTGCCTAACTTTGCACTCACTACCTACGAATCCAATCTAATCCAAATCTATTCACAGAGCATATTTAAAAACAAAGATAGTGTCAAAGTAATGTAAACCAAAAATATAGCAAAAATCATAAAAAACAACACAGTAAAAATGCAAAGACCAGCACAATAAAAACATAAAAACAATAAAGAGCAAAACCATAAAACTCAACACAAACAATAAGAACATAAAAACCATAAAAATAAAACCATGAGAACAATGAGCCCATCAAATACAGCAGCTTGGTTAGTGCACTTTTGCTTCAAAGGAAGACACTGTAGCATCATTTGTGGAGGCGTCCCTCTAGTGTTATGCTTTAATGTGTTGTTGAAGTTAGGTCACCAAGTATAAAGAGTGAGAAAGACTGGAAAGGTGGATGGGTCAAAGAAACACAGTCACCCTTGTGACTGGGGTTTATGTACAGTGTGATATCAATAGTCAATATTGACTTCTTTTAAGATGTTATGTAATTGATGTAACTTCCTTACGTTACTTCATGTAGGTTAATTTGAACAATGTATTTATTTTAACCCAAATCTACCCAAATAGTTTTGTTTCCTAAACCTACCAAAGTGTTTTTTGTGCCTTTATTTTGAAGGTGTATGCAGATGTTGCACATTTTTTTTATTGCTAACTTTTTTTATTGCTAACTAGCCCAGCACATGCAAAACTGACTGTAGACGGGTGCTTACAGCATCATAGTTTGAATAATATACTTTAATATCTTTACGATTCAAAGGCTGGTAAATTTGCGTATCATCTGCATAACAGTGGAATGAGATTTCGTATCTCTGAATATGGACACTCGATGGGTCCGTCCATTGTAGAGATTTGTGAAACATCTCCACCAAAACAACGTATATTATGTCAAACAGTCCACGCCTACTTAAAGTATACAAATAAATACGTCTTGAAGTCCAACGCAAAGAAAGAAGAGAAAGTACCCCTCCTGGATTTACTATTGGAAATGCTGCTATGGAGGTAATACGCTGGAATCAACCTGATATCCTGCAGTATAACAAACATTTATCCAGCTGACACATGGACCTCGAATCCTCGGTTTTCACTAGGAACACTGGATAGACTCAAAGCTGCTTTCATGGCTTAGACACAAGGGAATCCACTGCAGCAGCAATGGAGGAGAATATTTAACAAGTTATGCATCATTTATTCTGACAGCTATCCCAAGCAAAGTGTACATCAATGGCTTACCTAAAGCCTGCTCTGCCGTGAAGACCATGTATCTCCAAAATGCCAGCTTTTCATTAAATTATAAAAAAAACTTTTGTGACCATTCATTTTGGAGATATTGCCCAAGAGACTTGTTTTCACAGGGCTCAGAATATCCAGCAGTTCCGCTACATAAAGAAAGGAGATTATTTGAATCGTAAAAAATCACAAAATTTGAGGATGACTTTCACTGGATTTTCACTTTATAATATACAAGTAATAATGGGTCAGTTCACCCATGATAACCAGTTATTTGTAGCAGTACGTCGCCATGCAGACAGTTTGGGTTTTATCTTCAGTTTTGAGATACAGTATCTGTCTCTGACTTTGCGCTCAGCTGTTTTTATTTGGACTGTTTCTGTTAGAAAGCAGAAGTTGACAGAGAAGTCTGTGGATGATTCAGAGTGAGAGGGACTCCAATGTTTGAAGGAGATGCTACTGTTGATTTTGAAAATGTAATTTTACAAAGCTGTGACCACCAAAATTGAAATTCCTACATTGTCACCTCTAAAATAGGCAGAAATCTGAGTTACAGATAGCTGAGAAGCCTAAGAAATAAAACTATCTACATGGTGATACAGGTAGGTGAGAAAACATTTTTTTTTTTTTGTAATTGGGGTGAACTGACCCTTCAAACAGGAAAAATAACACTGAATGGTATCTGTATTGACTCTCCACACTTAAAAATAAAGGTGACATCTAGAACTATAAAATATTCTTCGGCTTTTCCCCATAGGAGAATCCTTTTTGCTTCCTAGTAGAACCTTCTAAAGGTTGCACTCTGAAATGTGGAACCCTTTTAGAGAGTTCACCCAAGGGGTTCTACCACAAACTCTTTTATATCCCAAGGGTTTTATCTAGAATCCTACCAGGGTCGTTCTACCACAAACCCTTTATTTTCTAAGAGTTTTATTTAGAACTCTCCCAGGGTTCTGCAAGAACCCTTTTATATTCCAGGGGTTTTGATCAGAACCCACTCAGGGGCTCTACCACAAACTCTTTTATATTCCAAGGGTTTTATCTTGAAGTCAACCTGGGGGTTCTGCTGATAACCTTTTTATATCCCAAGGGTTTTATCTAGAATCCACCCAGGGTCGTTCTGCCGAGAACCCTTTTACATTCCAAGAGTTTTATTTAGAATTCTCCTGGGGTTCTGCAAGAACCCTTGTATATTCCAGGGGTTTTGATCAGAACTCCCTCAGGGGCTCTGCCAAGAACTCTTTTATAATCCAAGGGTTTTATTTAGAACCTACCGAAGGGGTTCTAGTGCAAACCTTTTTTATATTTCCAAGGGTTCCATCTCAAGCCCAGCCAGGGGGTTCTACCAAGAACCTCTCGACATTCCATGGGTTTTATCTAGAAAAAAAAACATCCAAGGGGTTCTACCAAGAATCCTTTTAAATCATGGTACAAAGAACTCTTGATGAAAGTTTTTCAGAGTTCTTTATGGATTTTAACAATCCTTGAAGAACTCTTCTTCAAGGACTCTCTTTGCGGGTTCTATCCAGAACCTTTCCACCTTCTAAGGGTGCTAACAGGAATCCACCCAGGGTGTTCTACTGCAAACACCTTTAAAATATCATCCAGAGCACTCCCAGGGGATTCTACCAAGAAACCGTGTATATTCCAAAGGTGTTATTTAGACCCCAGCAGGGGTTCTATTGTGAACCAGCGTTATACTAAGTAGATTTCAACAGTCCTTGAAGAACTCTTTCCTCTAAAAAGGGTTATGAGTGCGTTTTGTGTCATCAGAAAGAAGCTACTTCTACACCACTGCTTCAGTATAACCTCCTGCTTGTGCTTCTTCTCACAAACATACAGGTATAATACATGCAAATGCTGCCGTGCTGATCCACACACAGCTTATCTCACCTCGCCTTGACACTCCACACATTGCAAACTCAGGACCATGCAATTATTCACTTCATGCTGAATTCCTTTATTCTCTGCAGAGGCCATTTAGCGCTGGAGCTGACTGCATCCGCCCTGCTGCGAATCGTATGAGCAATGAGGTCAGGTGGCAAAAGGTCGAGGTGTGTTCATGTGAAAGAGGAGGCACTGACACACAGTGGTGGTATAATGTTCTTCATTTCACCCTTATTTACACTGAAAATTATTCTATAGCTCATCCACCTGCTGAGATGTCCTTGCTTCATTCACTCCCACCTGAAAGGACTCACTCATGCACAGAGAAGCACACGTTCAATCACATACACACACAGAGTCAATCACACACACCCACACACATAATTATGCAGATGTTTAGTCTTATAAATGGTTTAAGCTCTCCCTCACAGCTCCAGGGCAAAGTGCACATCACCTGTTAGACTGCTGTTGTCACAATGCAGTCGCCATTTTCCTGACACCTCTCTGAACCCTTTACCCTGTGTGTTTGTGTGTTACCCAAAAAATCCTAACCTTAGGCCTTTAAAAATGACAGTAGCAGGAAAATAAACATACATTTTTAACAACATATATGCAGCTGTTATTGTGCCACCCCTGCATATGCTAATAAAGATGTAGCTGCTGACGACTGGTAAATAAATTTTATACTGTGATAAACTGTGAAATCGACCTTGATTTCAATAAGTAAAGGTCAGTATTTAAGTAAGATAATTGGGAATGTCTTACAGGCCGAAACTTAGTCATATGGCAGCCGACATGTAACCTGACATGTAATCAGGAAAAACATGAGAAGCTGGCTTGCTGTAGTTATGTAGGTGTTATCTGTAGGGATGTGCATGATTAGTCGACCATACAATTAAATGTCGCCACCCTCCCTAGTAGGCACCAGAAATACTAGTCAGTTCAACTATTTAGCAATATTTTATACATCTACAATGCCAGTTAACTGTTGCCTGTAAACCAGCATGGTTTGGCAGTGTTTTAATCAAGAAAATGGAAAGTACATTGAATGTAGACTGTGACAGAATGAACTGGTATATAACCACTCGACTGGAGCAACATGTGACCACACAGAGCACAGACACGGGCATTAACCTGCAAGAAGAGCAGGCTGCTGCTGCTAGCACCACTGATGTTAGCCAAACTGTGTAGCAGGCTGGCGGCTAACGTCAGCTCTGGTTCGTTTACCGGCAGACACTGTGATCCTTTTCAGTCTGAAAAGTTTAAGCATTTAGTCCGCTGCCGTCACGTTTTGTAGGTTAATGTGCAATGTTGGTATTGCATGACACAAAGTGCCACATTTCACCAGCTTTTAAAACATGATTTGGTGACTGTAGACTGTGATTGTGGTTTCAAATGGCTCTTAATTCACACCGTTTTTTTTTTTCCGACAGTGTTTAACATGATCAACTAAGTTGTGCTCAATTTTAACTGCTTTCTGAGTGTTTTCTTTCTGTTAGACTAGTTGATTAGTCTAAATTCAATTTAGCTTTTAATCGACAGGGAAATTAGTTGCCAGGACCATCCCTAGTTATCAGTGTTAGGCACACACCAATTACATTACTTGCCCACTGCCCCCACCGTCTAAGCATGTTATTAATACTTAGTGGGACGATGGTCATTACAATTATAAACTGAAAGTGTCTGCTGTGTGCATCAGCAGAGTTGCAGCACAGAGTATCAAGATTCAGCCTGTGACCCCTAGGAGGTC
>JAJHUR010112722.1:0-11708 GCA_027495735.1 Lutjanus campechanus | reverse complement strand
CCACCCCTGCATATGCTAATAAAGATGTAGCTGCTGACGACTGGTAAATAAATTTTATACTGTGATAAACTGTGAAATCGACCTTGATTTCAATAAGTAAAGGTCAGTATTTAAGTAAGATAATTGGGAATGTCTTACAGGCCGAAATTTAGTCATATGGCAGCCGACATGTAACCTGACATGTAATCAGGAAAAACATGAGAAGCTGGCTTGCTGTAGTTATGTAGGTGTTATCTGTAGGGATGTGCATGATTAGTCGACCATACAATTAAATGTCGCCACCCTCCCTAGTAGGCACCAGAAATACTAGTCAGTTCAACTATTTAGCAATATTTTATACATCTACAATGCCAGTTAACTGTTGCCTGTAAACCAGCATGGTTTGGCAGTGTTTTAATCAAGAAAATGGAAAGTACATTGAATGTAGACTGTGACAGAATGAACTGGTATATAACCACTCGACTGGAGCAACATGTGACCACACAGAGCACAGACACGGGCATTAACCTGCAAGAAGAGCAGGCTGCTGCTGCTAGCACCACTGATGTTAGCCAAACTGTGTAGCAGGCAGGCGGCTAACGTCAGCTGTGGTTCGTTTACCTGCAGACACTGTGATCCTTTTCAGTCTGAAAAGTTTAAGCATTTAGTCCGCTGCCGTCACGTTTTGTATGTTAATGTGCAATGTTGGTATTGCATGACAGTGCCACAAAAAGTGAAAAGAAAAGTGCCACATTTCACCAGCTTTTAAAACATGATTTGGTGACTGTAGACTGTGATTGTGGTTTCAAATGGCTCTTAATTCACACCGTATTTCTTTTTTCCGACAGTGTTTAACATGATCAACTAAGTTGTGCTCAATTTTAACTGCTTTCTGAGTGTTTTCTTTCTGTAAACTAGTTGATTAGTCTAAATTCAATTTAGCTTTTAATCGACAGGGAAATTAGTTGCCAGGACCATCCCTAGTTATCAGTGTTAGGCACACACCAATTACATTACTTGCCCACTGCCCCCACCGTCTAAGCATGTTATTAATACTTAGTGGGACGATGGTCATTACAATTATAAACTGAAAGTGTCTGCTGTGTGCATCAGCAGAGTTGCAGCACAGAGTATCAAGATTCAGCCTGTGACCCCTAGGAGGTCTTTAAAGCACCTTATATTAGCCATACTACAACTGCTGTGGACTTAGCAGCTACGGGTAAACGCAAACAAGGGAAGACACGAAAATATTTCATGCAGTATTGGTAGTAGGGGGTCCCTGCTCTGTCTTTCTATCAGCTAAGGGATCCATGGCCTGAAAACTGCTGAAGGCCCCTGTTGTAGGCTAATCACAGCCTGACGTGAGGTTGCATGATAAATTGATATGGTTGTACAGACTGAAATCCGCTGGAGGGGCAATTATAGAGAGCCACAGCACTGCCAAACAGTTGTGGGGTGTGGGCAGACACACATGTCACACACAGACCGAGTATTCTGTTGTTCACTGCATTACCATGAAGGTGTTAGCTGGTGCTAATTTGTCAAAACTAAGGCTTACTAAGCCAAACAAAGCAACCCTTAACAAGGTGCTAACATCGCAATTGGCATGTACTTAACATTAGCGACAGCTACAGTTGCTGCCGTCAGTGCGGGGGATGTTTGATAGACCTGGCAACTCAAAACTTTATAATGAACCAACTTTCTGAGCATCTGATTGGTTCAAAGTAAGGAGAAGAGCTCAGGGCTTAATGTTAAAAGGGCTCCTAATATTACAGATACTGTGTCATCAACAACTACCTTTTCTTGTAAAACATCTGGTGTGATTTGTAATACCTGTCACAAGTTTATTTACCAGTGGGAAGACTTCCTCATCGTGGCACACCTTAATGAGAAGTGAGGAAAAGCTGAGAAAGGGATGTTTTCCTGCGTTTATGTGATGCTTGTAGTTAGCACAATAGTCACTTTGCTGATTCAAATTAACATGACATAGGCTATCGTCTATTAAAGTTACAGATAAAAATATGTAATGAGATTACAGATTTACAATTTTATAATACTTTTTACATTTAAAAAAATTATATGCTTTATGAGTATCACAACACTATGATCAGGAAAAAATGCTTTCACTGGAAATTTTGCAATTTTTCATCTTTAAATCAATCAATAAATAAATTGCGCACAACAAAGGAAGGAATAGCTGGACAAACTAATAAACATAACAACGAACGTAAAATATTGCATTAGGCTGGACAATGTCACCATATTTTTTACTGAGATAACCAAAAATAATGGAAAGTAATCAAGCAACATTATTTTAATACTGTGACTACTATTTTAACAGGTAATTAGTAACTGTATTGGAGTACATTTTTAAAGCTAAACTCTTTGATCCTTCCCCTGCTTCCTTTCCTCCCTCAGCTGATAAGTACAAATCTCTCCAAACTAGAGGTTTTCAACCAGCAGCAAAAAATCTCATCTTCTTTTAACAAAACAATCACAACTCAAGGCCTTTCAGGTTTCAGTTCCACAGCAATTCAGCAAACTCCATCCGCTGATAACCTCCACAACAAGTGAGTAAGTGGACCTTGAGTTGATTTATTCAGTCCCGCTCTCCTCTTCTTCACTGTCAGTACTTTCACTTGATGATCAAGTACTTTACATTTTCTTTGGTTCATGCATTATCATTTCCTGCTAATGCACCTGTATATCCAAAGTTAAAGTTAAAAGTTCAGCTGTTTCATTCCTCTAATCTTGGGAAATTGCAAATTACAAGAAAACAAAACCATGAAAAAAATTAAATTGGGACCTTCTGGGACAAAGTAATTGTATTTGCTGTTCCCACTTACATGCACATTAATATCTTTTGTGGGTCGTCTAAAACCACTTCAATCCACGCTCACAATAATAACTGACAGAGTAATCATATTTTCCAAAGACAGATTAAGGTGCGTGTTCATTTTGTTTTTGTTTCCCAACAATAACGTGTGTCTGTTTTTTGGGCACCGTCTTGTTGAAATTAAACAAAAATGAGATACTGACTTCAGAGAAGAAAGAACAATAAGCTTCAATGAAGGCAGCAACAGAATCAAAGGATTCTACCGTCTCCAGCTGTAGTGGAGACGGAAGTTATTTATTCATTTTCAGTTATTTATTTATTTGTTTGTCGGGCTGGGGAAGGTATTAGTGGATCTTTTAACTGGATGCTTTTATTTAACAGCCTTTTACCGACATGACTGCCAACATTTTGCACATTCAGTGTTTTTCTTTTGTCTGTAAAGTCTCCGAAACATTTATGACACTAATGAATCCAGTTTTGCAGCGTATTATGCGTTCTCCTAAGTTGTTCTACAGTCTAGTGAGCTGCAGGCAGTACAGTAGTTTCTGTGCTACATTCTTGGAAATACTGACCTGAACCATAATGGGTTCTTTCGGCTTGTCGTCATAGGAGAACCCTTTTTGGTTCCCAGTAGAACCTTTTTTATAAAGCTTCCACTTTGCACCTTTTCATAGAGTTCTACCTACAATCCAACATACAGGGTTATACCTCAAATCATTTGTGAAAGGTTCCACCCAGAACCCTCTTTGAGAGCTCTTCTATGGTGAAATGGTTCCACCCAGAACATTCTCTGGGAGTTCTATTAAGAAGTTTTCCATCTTCTAAGGGTGGTAACAAGAACCCATCCAGGGCGTTCTGCCAAGAAATTTGTTGTATTCCAAGGGCTTTATCTGGAACCCATCCAGGGGGTTATACTGAGAACCTTTTTCTATTCCAGGGGTTTTGTCTAGAACCCACTTATTGGGTACTACTGAGAACCCTGTCATATTCCAAGTGTTCTATCTTGAACCTTTTTATATTCCAATCTGGAATGCACCCAAGTGGTTCCTACTGAGAATCTTTATATATTCTAAGGGTTTTTTCTAGAACCCACCCTTTTAAAATATGGTACAAAGAACCCTTGGCAAAAGAGGTCTTCAAGAATTTCAACAATCCTTGAAGAACTCTTCTTTCAAAAGGGTTCTTTGAATGAAAAGGTTCTTTATGGAACCCTCAGTCTTACAAAGAACATTTGACAAACCCTTCCTTTAAAAAAAAAAAAAAGAGTGTAGAGGTTCTTTCTTTCTTCTTACCTTCAGAGTCATCTTGGCCAGTAGCTCCTGAAGGTCCATGATGCCTTGCACCAGGCTCAGGAAATCGCTGCAGGTCGGGCAGGCTCAACGGAGGAAAAGAAAGCACCAAAACAGAAAAGAAGAGAAGAAGAAGAAGAAGAAAGGAGAAGAGGAAAGTGTTTAGATAAGAGAAAAAAGAGCAAAAATAAAGAAATTCATTCGCCTGATTATTTGGACATGGCACACGGTGCCAGCAACAAACATAAGGGGAAGCCTCACACATCTGTTTGCTCTTTGTCTTAGGCTTGTGGCTGGTGTTAGCATCAATAATAAAGCGACAAGGTGTGATTACATGCCTTATTGATCAGAGGCTGAGACAGTGGCACAGCGGTGGCCTTGTGTCTTAATCTGTTTGACAGTAAACAGATGGAGAAACAAGGCGGGGAGAGGGGAGGCTGCACTGAATCTGAATTACAGCAAACAAAGACTGCTGGAGTAAGGGAGGATCAGTGTTTGTGATCAGCGAGGAGAGGTCACTGCCAGCTGATGCATAAAGCTCATTACAGCCCATCTTTATAATGGCACACAGTAATGCAGAGTACTCTTCTTTTCTCCTGTTACTCTAAAAGTCAGTTCGGGATGCTATGTATGACTGTGTGATCATGATACTTACTGCGGTTAAGGTTAGGACACTGTGTAATGTAGCCGTTGGGAGCGAAAATCAACTTCACGTCCTGGATAACGCCCTGGAAACACAGGGGGAGGGGTGCAGGGAAAAAAGACAAAGAGAGAATGAGAATTGGTTATTTTTGGATCCAATGTGTGTCTCTAAAAGTGGGGAAATGTGCGGTGGTCTGACAAGTCCACGTTTCAAATAGTTTTTTTTTTTTTTAGAAATCATGAACATTGTGACTTCTGGGCTAAAGAGGAGAAGGACCATCAAGATTGTTGCTAATGCTAACTTCAACTGCCAGCATCTGTGATGATATGGGGCTGTGTTAGCCCCGATAGCGTGGCTATCTGTTACATTTGTGAAGACCACATTAATGCTAAAAGGCGCATACAGGTTCTGGAGCAAAAAATGCTGCCATCCAGACGTCGCCTTTTTCAGAGACGTCCCTGCTTTCCTGCAGTCTCCAAACAAAAATGCGTGGTATTGAAATGCAAAATACTACAACAGAGACCCCCGGACTGTTGAGCACTTGAAGTCATATATCAAGTACAAATGGGACTTACTGAATGTTGTTAAAAGCAAAGGTAATGTATCACAGCAGTAAACATTTTTTGAACATGGTGCAGGCATCAAATTCAGAATGACTGTATATTAACAAAAAAAAATAATGTTAACCAGTTCAACCAGAACATTAAATGTTTTCTTTGCACTCTATTTAATTGAACATGGGTTGAAAATTATTTGCACATCTTTCATTCTGTGTGAAACTTGCTGTAACAACTTCGGAGATGCCATCTTCTTTCTGTTAAATTCAAACGTGAGGTCCCTATTTACATGACAGCACACACACACAAAAAAAAGTGCAAGCAGCATTATTTTCCTGCTGTTGAAATTAGCTTTGCTTGTCTGCGTGGTACTTTGGTGCCCGGCGCGGACACCAAGGTACACAGGTGGGAAGAGAGGAACAAACAGGTGGGAGATTCATTCAAATTTGATTTTGCACTGAGAATAAACGTGTCAGAACTGAATCCATTTCTGGTGCAAATTCACTCAGCTGCCACTTTGGTGGTTTTGTCAACAAGAGCAAACTGAATATTTGGAGCAAATGAACTATTAGAATATTATAATATATAATATCAGTAAATACATTCAAATCTGCATAAAAAATAAAAACACTAATATTTACTTGCATTGAATCATTCACAAACAACACCAGGCTGCTAAAGTAACCGCACACAGCTCTACACAGATCAAACAGGGTGGCTATAACTCGCTATCCTGCTCGTTTATGCAGGAGACATTGGATTACCCGAGCTCATTAATCCTGTGCCTCACAGCCTCCTTTCCTGTTTAAAAAAAATATGTTCATATTTTACTCTTGAAATGCATTACACTGCCAACGCTGGAGTCACACTTAAAGATATGATGTAACCATTTGCAATGTGAAATGCAGTAGAATTATGACCGAAATACCGTAGAAGTGATATGATCACCAAAGTGTTTTTCAAATTCCCATTGCCATTGTACTAATTAACTGTTTAAAAAAATCTTGTACATCAGCCTCTGGCTGCAGATTTGAGGTGTTGTGTGTTCTTATCGTACCACTCTGCACCTTCCAGACGATAACATGACGTCCCGGAGAAGCTGTTCCTTCGTTTGTTCAGCTTATGTTGTCATGTGTCACTGTTACTGGCAGGTAGGTTCACAGCAATGAGTCCAGTAATGGGATGAATTAACTGCCACACCCTCCAATCTACAGCCAGCTTTTTTGCACTTTGTACTACTGCAGATACATGAACCAAAATAGCAGTTTGGCTTGGAGATGCCCCTACAGTCTGTGTGCCCAAGATCAATACCTACAACAATCAAATTACCCCCTTTGAGTCTACAGCCATGTTGTTAGGATGTACTGTACTTTGGCACTGTGTTGCTTTGAGCAAAATGTTAACATCAGCATACAGACATACTGACAAAGATGATACTAACATACTGATGTTTGGCAGGTATATATATTTTTTTACCATGTTCAAAATGGACCCACATGGAGAGGACAAAGGAAGCCTTCAGAGATTTAATGAATGAAGAGCTTACAGGCAGTTATAGGTGAGCAGACAGGTAACAGGTCCAGGCAACAGAAAAACCAGAGCCCAAAGCAACCGAGACAAACTGACAAGGAACAAAGGATCTGGGCTGGTGTATGTGGTGAGTGGCTGATGAGGGAATGAGGTGCAGGTGGGAAGATGGGCAGGTGAGGGAAATGAGTTGATTGCAGGGCAGATGGGGGGGTGGGGCAGGATCTGGAGAAAAGTGTGAGGGAATCTGGTGGATGAAGGGAAAATGGCAAAGAATGTGCCTGAGGAAGTGGGAATGTGGGAGTACAGACGGGCAGAGAGGCAGATTGGGATAGAAAGTCATGACAGTTGTTCTTGAGGGGGATGTGAAAGTCTGTACAAAATTTCATGACAAGTAATGTATTATTTGGGAGGTTAACCAAAGTTGTTGAGATACACTGTCAATGTAAAATCTCAATCTGGTAAAATGAAACCAAAATCTTCTGCATGGCTACAAACATGAGAGGAGGATTAATATGTTAATACATGCCTATACTGAGTGTTTTGATAGTTCAGAGCTGAACTAAAAACAATGCATCTAAATCCTGGTCTGCATTAAACTACACAAAGTAATTTACAAAGATGAAAAAAGTTTTATTAAATGTTCACATGAAGTCAAAATAGATTTTTAAGTATGTATTGTGCTATACTGTATGTCACCTATACACAAGTGCCTGTCCCAACAATGAACAACAAAGTTCTTTTGCAGATATTCTCTGGTATTTCAGAGTTTGTCTTTTCATGGAAAACAATTAAAAACTGTTGTTGTCTCATCCGGCACTCGGGGGTGAGACTAAATTTGCATCCAGTGAGAGGTTTCTTGCTTTTGTTGCAGCAGAGCATTGAAGAATAATACATGCCTTGACCGGAGTGAACTGCAGTGTTTCTAAGGAACGGGCCTCACTGTACAAAAGCACAATTTTACAACTTGATTCACTTATTTGGGTGAAACTGGATCATATTTTATGGTGAAAATATTTTCTGTTTTTCCCTTTGACTGCTTGACTTCAACTCGAGGCTATTTCATCACAGAGCTTCCCCAGTGGACAGATAGCTTTGGCTTACTTATTGCTAAAGTAGCTAACTGTAACTGTTAGCTGTTAGCTGCCATTAGTTGCCAACAGAACTGGACTCAGCAGCTGGGAAGTTAGGGAAAATAGCTTTACTTGTTGCTAAAGTTAAGTTAACATATTCCCTGTCATCAAACTGGCCTCCGTCTGACCGGTCTGACCATGTTCACTTGGAGCTCTTAGTCCGTGAAGAGACTGCTCTAGCTGCATGGTGGGCGGAAGGTGTTAAGCAGAGCACTAAATGCCAGTCAATGTCTGCAAAATGTCTCTCCCTAGCTTCCTGTTAAAGGGAGCATGAAACCAATATGCAATCTGTTAGCTGTTTCATTGGAACTTAAAGGCTTCTTTCTTGTCCAATGAATAAAAAAAAAAAGCAAACCTAATACCGTACGATGCATGCAGCTTCCACTCTTAACCGAACGTGAGCAAGTGCACTTTGGCAGAAGTAAAAAAGCCTAAAGTCGATAGGACTCTCTCCTTTAACGGACTCTGTCAATCACTCTGAATGACAGCTGAGCTCCAGAGGTGCAAGGCTGGTCAATAGAGAGCTTCATGATGACCACAGAGAACAATCTTGGAAAAAAAGGCACCTTCTCTAATGGAAAACCGAACTTGTAAAACACTGGGGCGCCCACCCACGCACACGCACAGGGGTAATACAATTTCAGCATTCCTTCAAAAAGTGGCTACTGAAAACATGCTGGAAGGACATTAGAATTCACCACCTCGAGCACAGTTTGCATCAGCTCGTCCCCGCTTTATGTGTATGTGAAATCCATTTACAGTGCATTTGGCCAGCCTGGATGCAAGCGGCACCTGCCTCCATTTCACACAGAGACATGGAGAGAGGGAACCTTGAGGCGAACAGGCTTGCAGCACAGATTGAGAACAAACACACTCACTCATGCTCACATGCACGCGCGCGCACACATGCGTGCACACAGACACACACAGAGGCTGTGTGAGCAGTGGATGGTGAAGAAGAGATTGTCAGTGTCACTCAGAATGAAAATGAAGGTGTAGATCACAGATGTCTGTCCCGGTGGTGTGATATAGGGGTCCTGACCACACATCACTGTCAGTGATCAGTGGGTAATTCGAACTGAAGTCATAAAATCCCTCTCCCTCTCTCTCGCTCACACACACACACACACAGGCAGAAATGTGCACGTATTTGTTTCATACCTCCACCAAAGCCTATGGCAGGAATTTTTGAAAAGCACTATTCAGGAATGATGTGTATGCTGCCATGGCAAGACAAGTCCAATTACACAGCTGTGCTTCAAGTCATATACAGTACAGTTAAAACAGTGACACATTTTCTGTTGTTTGGTCTCTGTGCAACAGCTCACTGGATGTCAAATGAATGGGGTAAAAGTGCTGACGTTCACCTTTAAGCTGCACAGATCAATAATTTTATAGCAGCAATGAATTAAATGTCCATGTGTAATGTGAAAAGGGGTCACAAAAGTGATGAAGCCACAGAGAATTATCACCAACTCTGCAGCTGTTGAGAGATATAGTTTTGGTATTTACTGTATGGTTCAATCAGATATTTTCAGCAGAGAATGCTAAAATCCAGTACACGCTAACAGGCGAGCTTCGTGACTATATGAATAAGCTAGCAGCTAATGAGCCACATCTTTTTCCTCAGGAGTTGGTGGAGACCAAATCGGAGCTAAAAGAGAGTGATTACTGGTCTTAATTTTCATTACGTGGACAGAAACATAACTCAACATTAGGGCATGAGGGATACAGGATTTTTGGGCCAGATGCTGACTCCAACATTAGAGAATAAAAAAAATTCTAATAGATATATTGTCTGTATATTAACAAAATTGACATCACAGCACTGTAACAGTAAACTTTTTACTGGTATTTTTAATAATTATAAATAATTATAAATAAAAAAGGCACATAGAACAACTTGAATTCAGAAAAAAAGGATCGAATATACATAAAATGCTCTCTATAAAAGTTTTTAAAAAAAATTAAAATTAAAACAATCTGTATTATTTTCTGTAAAAAAGAATCGATCAACATATATGCCAATACCAGTACAGACCGATATAGCTGTGCTAGGCGAATACCAGACCAATAGTATCTGCCAACCAACATATCTGTCTGGCTCTATTTAAAATGAATGCTAATGTTGTTATTTGTCTCCGGCATTTATTGTTAAAAGTTCATATTAAGCAACAATATAGGCGTGTTCTGAGTTTATCACACCACAGAAACATGTTATTAACCATCCAGCCAAATTTGAATGATTAAAAAAAGTTACCAAGTTGCCATAAGCTACGTACAGCCAAATAAAGCTAAGTATAGAAAATTAGTTCTTAAAATCATGAAAAAATAAGCCAGATGACAGTGACAGGATGTTATTTTTTTTGTTCTGTGCCAGGTTGTTAGAACTGAAGTGAGCTGAAGTGAACTGCTGGGCTGATTTGGTCTTACAGAGTCACTTAAGGTACGTTCGTATATCATAGTTTGTTGGCCCAAATAACAAATAAGCAATATGGCTAAATAATAGAGGATTATAAAAACAACAACAGCACAGTAATGGAAAAAGAGACTCCCTGTAACAGCTAATGACAGACTCTGTTAATGGATCAACTGTTTTGCTCAGTCCATCTCAAAAAGACAGTTATTTTAAAAGTTAAACCTCCTCAAGTGTAAGTTTAAAGTTAATACTCAACCACATTTAAATTGGAGTTTAGTGCAACAGAATAAAGATGATGAGCCCGAGGACGCTGACAAGATGTTTTTTTTTCTTTCTTCAGCGTTGGTTGTTGGAACTGAAGTGAGCTGAAGTGAACTTCTGGGCTGATTTGGACTGAGAGCATCGCTGAAGGTACATTGCTAACTGATCGTTAGGGAAGGTGACAGATGGGGCAGTGGTGTCGTTCATTAGCAGGGCTTATACAGTATTGGGGTACCATGGCTCCAGCAAGTCACAGAGTCATAGTTTAGGTCCACCCAAAATATCCTGAACAAAGAAACTGTTACACTGTTGTTTAATGTTCCAACTCCACAATTCAGAAAAACTCTCTCTTTCCTTTACACAGACTTGAATAGGCAGTTGTTTATATCATATTAGCAGTGCAATTTTACAACATGATCAACTGAGCGGGGTGTGTGTCAACTTATTCTACCTCAAAGTTAATTAATACAGCCTTGAAGGGTAACTTTATTAATTAATGTTATTTTGCAGCCTGTACCTTATTTTCCCATATTTTGTGACTAATGTGGACAACAGTTTTTGAAATAGGTCCATTAATGAGGGAGAGCACTGCAGCCAGCAGAAGTGAAACTCAGCTGCAAGGTAATCCCACCAGGGAGCTGCGCGCCATCAAAGTACATTCACTTAAAGTTTTTTGTTTTTGCCAATGGCAGGCTCAGATAGTCATTTCAAGTGTCTGACAACATTATGGGAGGGATCACTACAGAGACAGACCTTTTTTTAAAGAGTAACACACATTTTGTTCATCCAGAAACAACTGTTTCATTGTTCTCGCTGAACCCACTTGACTCCATTTATCATCATCTTAAGACGCACCACATTCAAACTTGAAAATAACAAAATAAAAGTCACCCAAAAATACCTTGGCTTGTTTTTCCACTGTTCCAACTGTTATGGATTTTATTCCAATACCCATATATCCGAAGGAAGAAGTACTCAGGAGTCCAATATGTCTTACACTGAAACTGGTTTAATAATACTTGTACAAGGAGAATGAAGGAATCACCAGTACACAGTTGGCATTG
>JAJHUR010112720.1:58018-76823 GCA_027495735.1 Lutjanus campechanus | reverse complement strand
GGATATTAGCTATTAAGCCCAAAATCGTTTTTTGACACAGGCTATAAATATGTTAATTTCAGCTGTTAAGTTGGGCATTTTAGAACGGGGGTCAATGGGACCAGGCTTCTTTTTGCAGCCAGCTCGCTCGCCCCCTGCTGGATTTCGGTGAGAATACAGCGTTATTGCACTTCCGCATTGGCTTCATTTTTCAGAGCCGGAAGCTCCGTCCACTTCTATATACAGTCTATGGGTCAGCACCTCTCCAACACTGGTGTGCATTCCTCGTCCTTACTCCTGCCATTTTCTTTCAACACACACACTTGTTTTTACAGCATTCTTAAAACAAGTTGGTTTATATGGGAAACAAGTTAAAATATTTGCTGTCAGATTTCATGCACAGATGACCATCCCCCCCAAAAATCCCCTTTTCTGGGATTGCATCCAGAGTTGTTTGAAACTGCCCACTGTCTTTGCCCAAGGCCCTGTGCTTACGTCAGCCCACGAGATACCACCAAAACTCCCAGTTTAGACCAAAATATCACCACCAGTGTGAACCACATCCCGCGAACTGCTCACACACACTGTACGTGGAAGCACTGTACATACAGGAAAGGAGGGAGGAAGACATAAACACAGATGTCTTTTGGCAACCCAAATCTTAATTAGCACCAGGAGATTCATCTAATCAAAGGGTTGCCAGCCCATCATTAAGGCTAAAACACACACTGCTCTCCTCACATACCAGAACAGAACAATGGGGAAACAGAGGTACGCTGTCACGCTGATGAATGGCTCTTCCCACAGGTCTCATTAAATCACAGAAGGGCACTTCCCAGGCCGTTCGAGGAGTTAAGCAGGGTGCAAAATCTCCTCACCCCTTCTGTCTGTCTGCTTTGACACTTACACACCCTTTTTTTTTCCAAGGCTGCTTGTCAAAATAATATTTCTCCCAGTGAAAAATTGTGCTTTCAGGCTTTGACATATAGGCTAATCCCAATTCAAGCTGAATCCGCCTGGTTTTGAGGATACAAGTCGTATCTTATTCAGACAACTTAGCGCCGCAGGGGATTGGGATGACTGAAACTACATGACGTACCCAGTTGGCTGGAGATACCAGTATCTTAAGGGTAATTTGGGACCCAGTTTAATCTTCCAGTGAATTTAGCATCAGCTGCTGACAATGGAAAACATCCTTTATCTGTTTTGGACCACCCATCTGAGTCCTCGCCCTGGGTTCAAACACACTTACTATTAGATGGAGATTTAAGCTTGATCTCACAGTAAATGCATCTTTTCATGCCAAAATAAATCATAATTTGTAATATTTTTTGATACATGGACGAGTCCAGGCATCCAATTTATTCTATCCCAGGCTGGATCACCACACGGGCAAAGTGGTCAACTGCCCCAAGGCTGCAGACCTCTGAAGGCTGCAGAAAATTCAAAATGCAAATTTTGAACTCTCACAATTAAAGCATGATATCAACTAAAGCTGCAACAATTAGTTGATTAATCGGTTAGTTGATCGAAAGAAAATTAGTTGACAACTAGTTTGATGATCAATTGATCGTTCCAAGTAATTTTTCAAGCAAAACTGTCAAACATTTGCTGGTTCAAGCTTCTTAAATGTAAAGATTTGCTGCTTTTCTTTGTGTCTTTACGTTGTTTTGGACTGTTTACTTCAATATATCAGTTTCAAGGGATATGGCACATTTTTGCCTTTCCCAGGACATTATTTCAACCAGCATGCAAATAAATTAAAAGCAGAGAAACGAATACACAATATTGACTGCATTTTCATGCACACTTGTATCTTGGTTATGTTTTGGGCATGCATAACAGCTTATCCCAGTTTCAGAAACCTGGATCTGCAACCTGGAGTAGAAACAGGATACTGTGGCATCTACATGCCTTATCCGGGGTTTTTGAACAATCTCATAGTGTCTGAGATGCTGAGAAATCAAGCCACATTGTCAAGGCAGACAATCACAAACCAGGATAATGTTATGGTCACGTATACAGGGATATGAATAACCAGGTTTTTCATGTTCCATGTAGACACCAGACACCAAGATAAGATTCAAAACCAGGATACTAATGCACATGTAAATGCACTCAATGTCAGAGTGATGATGCGAAAAGATAAAGAAATAGGAGACAGAAATATAGAGAGGTGAAGGCAGGAAAGAGTGATGAAAGAGGAAAGGCAGGATGAGGAATGTTTGGGGAAAAGATGGATGGATGGATGGATGGATGGATGGATGAAGGGAGGGAGGGAGATACTGAAGGAGGAAAAAGGTCCTGACACACTGGCCAACCAGGCGGACAGCCTTGGAGCAGTGAGCCATAGCAGGTGGAAAAACACCACTGGCTTTGCATGTTGGACAACCGCAGCTGAGTGTTGAGGCTGGCATGCAAAGCACACACACACACATGACTGCACGGACACTGACAAAGGCACACGAACCTGCCGTCGCTTACATAATAGAGCTAAAAGTCAAGCACACACCCCTTCTCAGAGCCGATAACTGGCATTGTTCGGTCTTTACTGAACTCTGTAACACCATGAATGGAAACCGGAGCTGAGATAACACCCTTGTAAAAAAGATTTTCACAAAAGCTCCTAAAAAGTCAACAAGGCCTGCATTGGAGGCTCAGCTGTGATCTTCACCAATGACTGTGTTGCTTTATAAACTATCCAACCAGTTTCAGAGCGTGGCGCGTCCTTGCGGCTGTCACCACGCAGAGCTTAGGGCCGTGATTGATGACTGGCTTCAGATGACAACAACAAGCAGCGGTGTTTACTCAGGGCAAATTGCCCTTGTCTCTCTCCCCCTTCCATCTCTTTCTCCCCCCTTTCTCTCGCTCCGTCTTTGGAGAGGGATGGTCCACATGGCTGGATCTCTGGTTTCTGGATGGCTAGGAGTCCCTCGGGGTGGGATTAGCCTCCCAGACTGACAGCTAAACAAACAAATAGGCCAAAGCTGGGCTTCCTGCTTGCCAAGGCTGCCTAGCAACAGGTAGGCAGTAAGATGGGATGCAACGCTTGGTATGTCACAGCCAACGATGGCCATAAAATGCCTGGACATAGTGCGAATGTGTGGCCATTATCGAAGCCAATGGATTTACAAATATGTGAGCAGGCTGGAAGATTAATCACATTGTGGTCCAAGCGGGGAGATGGGGAGGAAGTAACCAAGGCAACCAGCTATCACTAGATGCGTTTACATACTCGAGACCCTTTTGCATGGAGTGATTCATGGTAATTCGAAAACATATCATTGAAGGAAACAATTCACACACACAAAGGGAAGTTTCACTACAACAAGCGACGTCAAACATGCCAGCAGCTACATGGCAACATCTGCAACCATGATGAATCACCTCATTGTTTACCTCTAACAGCAGCTCTTTGATAAAGCCCATAAAAATACTGTACTGGCACTTTGCACTGGCGGCAAAATCAGAGCACATATTCTTATTAATAGATACTTACAAATCCACAATGTGCTAAACTGATGACAGTAAGTAGTTTAGGAAAATACTATTGCCTTGGAAGCCCACAGTGACAAAAAAGAATAAAATCACTGCACCCAGCCAAGAAATAGTCCTGCACAAACACCCTGTAAAATGGCACAAATTAAATAAACAAGATAAACCGGACTAATACATGCGATTTAGAAGTACTGTAAGCTGGATTTGTTTACTGTTGGACAGAGCCAAGTTAGTTGTTTCCCCCTGTTTCTAGTTTTTATGCTAAGCTAAGCTAACTGTCGCCTGGTTTTAGCATCATGTTTAATGGAGAGATATGTCAGATATACCAATTGCTTCATCTAACTCTTGGAAAGGAAAGGAATAAGTATATTTCCAAAAAGTTAAACTATTCTTTTAAGCTTATTATTCACATGATAAATGATCATATCCTGTAAAATGACAAATTGCTGGTTTAAAAGTTCTTTTTTAACACAAATAAACAAGATATAACTTGCTAGGGGACTTCGACTTCTATGAGTCTCCATTGGTTGCTTCAGAAGCTCACAGTTAAAACAAGAAAGAAGAAATAAAACTGCTCCCTGACAGGAAATAGTCCCACACATAACTCCCTGTAAAATGACAAATTGTTGGTTTTAGACTTTTTTTAATGCATGAATTAAATAAACAAGATATAATGTGTTATTAAGTGTTAGTTAAGTGTAAGTTAAGCTCACCATTGCCTGACTTTAGCATCACATTTAAAGTCAAGATGAAATTATAAATGCTTTTGAAAACTTTTTCAGATCACATTCCCGGTAGTATTGTTCGCATATAAATCAATTTGTATTCCTATGTCAAAATCTTATCATGTTTTCTTCCTGTAAAACCTTGTCCCCACATAAGCTTGATCCAAGCTAAGAGCTAAGAAGAGGCTACGATTCGTAAGTTAGCAACCAATATCAAACTCCTCCCGACGTTATGCCCCACCTGCCCCACAACATCATGATATGAATGATAAGATACAAAAAGTAACAAATGTATTTTCCAAAATGTTGAGCTGTTCTGATAAATGTAAATGAGGTGGGGAGCTTTTGAAAAACCTCGAGCAGTGGTCTGAAATCTGCATTGTGACAGATGTAAATACTTCTGGTGCAACGATTCCACCAGCAGCTTCATGCCGTTTATTTGCGTCACGCTTTGTGTAAAAAGAGCCTTTATTCAGCATTGTGCCAAATTTTGATTGCATAACTCTCCAGAGTTCAACTTTCTGCAGAGAGACTGACTTTAAATAGGGGTTAGAGCAGGGCAAATCAAACAAGGCAGCTGTGACTTCGTCTTCTCAGAATTTGTCAAAGAGAAACAGAGCAAGAGAGAGTCATGAGATAAAGCGCAAGAGAGAGTCGGTGGTGATTCCAAAGCATAAAACGAGTGCCTGAGACTCCTCTTCCTTTCTCTTTTCTCCCTGCGGTTGCCAAGCCGGATGGCAGCAGCGAAGCATGTCGGATCACTGTAAGGTGCTGTAACGGCTTCCCGATTTCGCCTCAAATGATGTGAAAGTCATTGCCAAGCCATGTGTGCTGGTGTGAGGCGAAAAAAATGACTGGCTCCTCTTCTCACTGTTAATCAAACCTGGGGTGGCAGAGCGTTTTGCAGACGGAAGCCATACATAAAGATGTGCTTGTTCACCACGCTCCCTCTCACTCCCCCACCTTCCTCTCCTCTCCCTTCGCCACCCCCCCTTTTTTTTGCTGCCTTTTTTCTTCTACACCTCCTCCTCTGCCTCTATCTCTGACGGGCCAGTCACCAGAGCGTCAGACAAATGAATACTTCCACCGCCGTCCTCTCTTTCATCAGCGCTTCCAACCTTTTCATCAACGCCCATAAAGCAGTAGCAGGCACCTATCACCGGCAATCGCCTCTCAGCTGCCTGAGTGATGAGACAGAGGTGGCAGAGTTCACTAAGCGCTCTTATGGCAGAATGGATGTTACTGGGTCAGGGGGTCGCTCGCACATCTCATTACACAACATACACAAACCTGTGCACACAACCTGTGAAATCACATCCTGATATCAAGAGAAAATCCTGCACATTTAAGAAAAAAAAAATACCCAAAATTCTGTGCACCTGTCTCTTTTTAACAGACGTGCATTTTTTCCTCGATTCGGTGCATTGAGTAATAACCTTGTGGCTAGAAACACTTAGAAGCGTCCAGCAGAGATGCCGCATTGTGCACCGGCGCACAAAGGCTCCCTTTCATGCCTCGGTGCATCACGGGCCAGGCCATGTCAAATAGATTCTACTTGGCATCCATCTTCAAGATCTTCTGACTGCTATCGGGTTAGAGGCGAGCAAAACAACGCTGCGAGAAATCAATTTCATATTCGACATCTGAGCGTCATGTGGTAGCAGAGGCTCGTCAGGGATACTTCGAGGACGTCTGGAAATTAACTGCAGCTGGAAATACTACTGGTGTTTGGACACTCTTAGAAATAAAGAGGTTAACAAGAACCAATCCAAGGTTTCTGCCTAGAATCCAACATAAAGGGCCATCTGTGAAAGCTTTCAAATAGAACCCACTATGAGAGGATCTAAAGGTTCTATAATGCTTCTAGAATCCTCTCTGGAGGCTCTATCCAGAAACTTTCCACCTTCTGAGGGTGCTCTCCTAAGAACTCTTTGATACGCCAATGGTTTCATCTAGAGCCCAGAGTTTTCGGTAGAACCCTTCTATATTCCAAAGGCTTGATCCGGAACCCATCCAGGGATTTCAACCGAGAACCCATTTATATTCCAAGGGTTTTTTTTTAGAACCCACTCAGGGGATTCTATGGAGAACCCTTCTATATTCCAAGGGTTTTATCATGAACACACCCCAGGGATTCTACTGAGAACCCTTTTATATTCCAAGGGTTTCATCTTCAGAACTAAATGGTTCTGGGTAGAATGTTAGCCCTTCATGAAGAACCCCTGGGAACCTTTATTTCTAAGAGTGTCAGAGTAAAACAAGTATCAGGAATGACTCCGGGGCGCTACCGCAATGCCACTTTTCTACCTTCCATCACATTCTGAGCGGCTTTGTGCAAACGGGAGCAGATGTCAGTTAAACTAAAAGGGAATTAAGCGCATTTTTCTTTTGGAGAGCGTCCAAACTTGATTTCAGGAATTCCGCATCTCATACTTACAGTTGATGTGACATTTTAATAAAGCCGCGGGCGTGCGACGAAGACACCACCAGGAGCTCTTTTGAGACAAATAAGATTAGGTCCCAGTTTGTCCTTCCTCCTCCTCCTCCAGGATACTGAACTGTGCCCGTTGCAGGATTGATTTAATTTTAATTTGCATAAAATTACATCAAACAGCAGCAAGTAAAAGGTCACAGAGAAGATATGAGGTGTGTGTTTTAACGGGCTGATTTATTTTAGCATGATTCAGACACCTAAACTCATTCATTCTTGTTGCCGGTGCTCTGCAAAGCAAAGAAAAGTGACTTGGGGGACAGCGTTACCCAGCAGCCGCCGTGCTACAACGGTACGGCGTGGGGAAAACGCACAAGTCCTGAGCTTACACAACAGCCCTGCAGAGATCAAAAATCCATACCGTGCTAATTCTATAAGAGGAAACCAGGAGAAAGAGAGAATGGAGGAACAAGGGATGGAGGAAGACGGAGACAGGAAGGAGGGGGCCAGTTGGCTGCGCTCCCCAGCCTGCCTGCTGTGTGTGAGAAAGCAGCTGTGGCCTACTGAGGATTACATAACATACTGAGACACATACGCGGCGGTGTGCACGTATGCAGACACGCACACGGCAGCGTATGGATGCATATGGATATCCACCGTTCTCTTTTCTTCGCCTTACTCTTTCTCTTTCTGTCTGTCCTCATCATGATCTTGCTGGAGGCTGAGAGAGGGGTCACCGTGGCAATGCATCCCCGACCCTGACCACAGATTTAACGGGATGTTCGGTGTATTTCCTGCAGTAGATGGTGGTCCACCCTCTGCTTTTCTTTGCCACCAGACAACCTCCATTTTTTTTTCTACATAAGCCAAATATCACTCTCTCCAAACCAACCCACTGAAAAAAATCTATAATTTTACCTCACTCAGAGCACGGGAGTGACTGGTTTACCACTGTCTCAGTCCGTTAGTTTGTTTGTGTTATTGCGTGACTTTGGTGAGTCCAAACTATCCTTTCAAAACCCAGAAGTCACACAATTACACTAACGAACTAACAAACTGAGGCAACAGCAGACCAACAACTCCTGTGCACTGTGAGGTAAAACGATTAATTTTAACCATGGAGTTTGGTTGGTTTGGAGATAGCTGTATTTGGCTTATATAATGTTAGTTTTCTGCTGGAAACGTCTGGCAGCAATCCACTGCAGGTAACACACTGACTATCATGTACCTCATACAACCCCACATTAAATAATCCAAACTATTCCCTAAACAGACCAGTAAGGAGCTATTTGTCCCCTGGAGGCTTCACCCAAAATACAAAGTTACTCCATTTATCTGCATCCCCACTTCCTCAGGACATCATGCCTCTGCCCCTCTTCTTCTTCTCTGGCTGCCTTTCTGCATGTGTACATCGCTCCTGGGGGGTTTCGAGCCCACCGGACTGTGAAATGCGAAACCCTGCGGCGGGGAGAATGTGCGTGCTCGGCAACTTCCTCCACCTCTACGCTCCTCTCCCCCCCACACCCACCCCAACCCAGACGGAGCTGCTGCTGCCGCCGCCACTGCTGCTGCTACTGCTGCCAATGTGCGTGTTATCGAGCAAGAAGTGGATGTAAGTGGATGCATCTGAGCACGCCGGCTCGCATATGGAGGTCGCGCCGGAGCGCCCTGCTACTCCTTCCATATTTAGAAACACCCAAGCCCTATGCAATCTGTCCACATCCACATATAGTCGCCCATAATGCACCGAGCAGCAACATACAGACATTTCACTTGAGTAGGCATCAGGCACTCAGTCTACATACGTGTACATATATGTGTGCGTATGTTGAGCCCCTCAGGGATAATATATGTGTTGCAGGGTATGGAGTGTGTCCTGAGGTCAATGACAGACAGCCATTTGTGGTGTCGTGTTACGTCCTAACCATCAGGGTCAAGTGCTGTGGATCAGGGCACGTCATCAGCTGAGCCTGAAGCCACTTGAAAAATCTATCATGTCAACCTGAAACCCAGTCCAGATGTTTTTTGTTTTATATTTTACACTCCAAGAATTAAAGGTGCTCACCAGAACCATACTCTACACTTTGTTCAGCTTGGTTGGTTGGTTGTTTTCCTTTGTGAACACACATAGGACAAAAAAGGCAAAATGGTGAAACCACTCAGTCAAATTGTCCCCATAGGAGAACTTCTTTTGGTTTCTGGTTCAACCATTTGTAAAGGTTGCAATTGGAAACCCTTCCAGAGAGTTCTACCTAGAACCCAACATAACTTGTTATACCTAGAACCATCTGTGAGAGGTTTCACCAGAATCCTCTCAGGAGTTCTATCCAGAACCTTTCCACCTGCTAAGGATGCTAACAAGAACCCACCCAGAGGGTTCTACTAAGAAACATGTTACATTACAAGGGTTTTATCTAGCAACCACTAAGGAGGTTCTACCAAGAACTCTTTTATACTATGGTACAAAGAGCCCTTGAAGAATGAGTTCCTACAAAAAACCCAAAAAACCCTTGATTAAAACCTTTTTTGAAGAAAAGGCTCATCAGGGGTTCTACCTGGAACCCTTTTTGTTTTATCTAAAACCAGTCTGGAGGATTCTACCGAGAACCCAGTTATATTCCAAGTGTTTTACCTAGAACCCACACAGGGGTTCTACCAAGCACCTATAACGTAATAATTAAAAGAACCCTTGAAGAAAGAGTTCAACAATCCTTGAAGAACTCTTCCTTCCAAAAAGGGTTCTTTGGACCCACAGTCTTACAAAAAAAAAAAAAAGCTTCATGAACTCTGTTTTCAAAAAATGGTTCTTCAGAGGCAAACTGTTCTGGGTAGAACCTCCGCCCTTTAGGAAGAACCCTTATACAGCCTATATTTCTAAGAGTGCACATCTGAACGCTCTAAAGATGTTGATAAATGTTTGACAGTGACGCCAAACGAGGTTTTATCAGAGTGAAAGCCAGTTTACAAATGAGAGTAACAAGCAGTGGAAACCGCAGCCAAGATAACAAGCAATTTCTGTTGGTGTAAAGATGCAAAACAACACATGTACACTTTGCTTTGAAGGGAACTGGGTTCTACATGTAAAGAGTAAGTTATGACCAGCTCTTCTTGTTCCAAATACAGCTCAGCCCTGCTGTTTGTTCCAACACTGAACAACCAACTGTACTGGGATTTGGACGCCAGACAGCGCCGTTCAGTTTGGCACAATTTGGTTCAATAATGGAACAAATAGCAGCCTCAAACGTAGACCTCCAGAACAGTTTCCTCCTTTTCTGCTCCCCATCCCCCTATAACCGCCTGAATCATGCCTCACAGACACCAACAGGGGACACAGTCATCATTCTTGCCATCGCATCTCAGGGAGCCATTTAGGGGCCGACTACAACGGCCTCCTATCTCACCATCAGACCCCATAAAAGCATCAAATTCTAAATTGTGCCTGGAATACAGAGGGGGATTGCTCAAACTGCGGGGCCTCGGCTGGAGACGGAGCTTTTAAGGAGAGCCACAACTCATAATTCATGTATTCAGGAGGGCTCGGTGGCATCTTCATGTTGCTACAATGAACACAAGGATCGCTTTGCCAAGAACATCTCTGCGCTGCGTGGGGACTGAGAGGAGGGGGCTTTCAAAGTGTGGGGCAACTCATAATCCTTGTGCTCACACACGGACACAGCGCAATCTTCTTATCCCAAATAAGGGTTGTTTTCCAAAAAATCTCTTTGATATTTGCTCCAATGATTCTTAAAGGGACACAAGACTCTAAATGTGTTGAGTAAAAGCCTGCAAATTGTAAGAAAAAGAGCTTTTAAATGCTAAGAATGATACATTTTTCAACTTTTTGGGGGATTTCTTTAATTATGATCCTATTTTAAAGCAGGGTGGCTAAAAATAAATCTTTATGTTATACAAGGGAAATGAAATCTACACTTTTTGAGAAGCAAAAGTGGTTAAAGGTGCAAGAAGTGCATTGATGTAGATCTATTAATGCTATCAGGAAAGAAATGTGACATTTCATTTTTGAAAAGTCAGCCAGCCAGGTTCAATAGAAGGGTTTATCTCTAAAATCAGATATCCCGCATGTAAAAAAAATGGCATTTTCCCATGCAAAATTACAGCAATAAAAGAAGTGATATCCTGCTGCATTTAAGAGACAGTGGCAGTTAAGTTTCAGGGTTTTCTTTAATTCCAAAATGGACGTTGTCTCGGGCAGAACGTGATGCAGACAGTGAAAGAAAACTGACATTTCCAGTCTGTACAGATAAGAGCTTTCCCAGCCTTTTGCCTACACATGCAGCTCTTTCTCTCTCTTCCATTTGCATTAGGTATTGATTTTGATATGCAGGCTGTGGGTGAGAAACAGGGAGAGACATGCGCTGCATATGGTACACGTAGGCCCGTGCAATTTAAAAATCCACTGACAGTGAAGGCAGGGGGAGTTGGAGACTTGTTATGAAAAGATGCGTCGGTGGCTAACAGTAGGATGCCAATTAGGCTGCTTGGCCACAACGAATGGATCCGCGCGGTCACGCACCGGTTTCTCTCTCTCTCTCTCTCTCCTTCTCCCCCCCATCACTCCCCCTCCCTCACTACCTCCTCCTCTCTTACGCATGGAGCAGAGAAGTGGGGGAAAGCTGGAGCTCCTATTGCATGAACAATACCGGTGTCAAATTTCCATGCAATGATTTTTTTTTTTTTTTTTGCCCAGTCAGTCAAGTGCAGCATGGAAAGCATCATCACCAGCAGCAGCAGCAGCAAATGCAGGTGGGCTGACGGCTGCATGGCTCTTATTTGGGATGAAAATGACGGGTTTCGTAAAAGATGCTCATCGAGGCAATTAAACTGATTGTGGGACAACAAAAATGTGAGATTAGGCAGAGAAAGTACATATTTTAAGCAATTCTAGGCCATAAAATGAAAAAAAAGTCTCTGTTTTCAGTAAAATTTTTGGCATGGAAAGCATCATCACCAGCAGCAGCAGCAGATGTAGGTGGGTTAATGGCTGCATGGTCCTTATTTAGGCTGAAAATGGAAGATTATTTAGTCAAAAATGTTCATATGCATGAAATGTGCGACTAAACTGAGACTGTGGGAGAATAAATTTGTGATTAAGCTCAGAAAAAAGCAGATTTTATGAAGTTTCCTGCCAGAAAAGGAAAGCATCACCACCAGCAGGAGCAAAATGCAGGTGAGCCAGTGGCTTCATGACCTTTACTTAAATGAAGGGTTGTTTAGTAAAAGATGATGTAACTAAATTGAGACTGTCAGTGAAAATATGAGAGATTGGGCTGAGAAACCCAGATTGATTATTGATTTTAACCTATTTTACACCAAAAAAAGGTTACAAGACAGCATTTCTGTAAGAATCAGCAACATTTTTAGCATGGAAAGCATCATTACCAGCAGCAGATGCAGGTGGTTTGATGGATGGATGGCCCTTATGTGGACTTAGATAAGGAAAATGAATGGTTGTTTAGTAAAAGATAGTGCTCAAAGTGTTAGATAGTGCTGAAAGATGCAACTAAATTGAGATTGTGGAAGAAAAATTGGAGTTTAGGCTGAGAAACCCAGATTGATTGTTGAGTAGTGCAGATTTTAAACAATTTTACACCAGAAAAGGTTATTTCCTTAAGTACCGGATACATTTTAGCATGGAAAGCATCATCATCATCATCAACAGCAGCAGCAGCAGCAAATGCAGGTGGGCTGACGACAGCGTGGCCCTCATTTGGGCTAAAAATGAGGGACTGTATAGGAAAAGGTGGTGCTCGCATGGAAGATGCAACTGAACTGAGGCTGTGGGAGATTAGTCTGAGAAACCTAGGAGATTGTGACAGAAAATGTGACTCCTACATGTATCTGTAACATTTTTAGCATCGAAAGCATCTTTACCAGCAGCAGCAGCAAATGCAGGTGAGCCAACGACTACAGGGCCCTTGTTTTGGGCACAGATAAGAAAAATGATCCTTGTATGCATGAATGGTGAAACCAAAGTGAGATTGTGAGGAAAAGGGCCAAACAATTGGGCTCAGAAGTGTCACTAACATTTTTTAGGCTGGAAGCAGCAGCAGGTGCAGGTGGGCTGGTGACTGCATGACTCTTATTTGAGCTTGTCTGGTAAAAGACAGAGCTCATATGCATGTGATGTGAAACTAAAGTGAGATTGTGGAAGAAAATGGGAGAAACCCAGGCTGATTATGAAGAAAGTGCAGATTTTAAGCATCTTTCCACCAGAAAATGTGACAGTATCAGTCCTATTTTAGGATGTAAAGGAGCAGCAGCACCATATGCAGGTGGGCTGATGGCTGCATGGCCCTTATTTAGGCTGAAAAAAACTGAGATATTTTACACCAGAAAAATGTTATTTTTACAAGTATCAGTAACATTTTTAGCATATCATGCATCATCCCCACCACCTGCAGCAGCAAGGCCCTTAGATAGCTTAGATAAGGAAAATGAAGGGCTGTTTAGTGAAAGATTGAGCTCATGAGCACGAAAGGTGAGATTGAGGGAGAAAAAGAAAGGGAGAATAGGCTGAGAAACCTGCCTGATTATTGAGAAAGCACAGATTATGATGAAAAATGTTGAAAAAATGTTGAAAAACAGCATTTCTACAGGTTTCGGTGACACTGAAAGCATCACCACCGGTAAGAGCAGCAGCAGCAGCAGCAGCAGCATCAACTGCAGGTGGGCTGATGGCTGAATGACTCTTATTTGGGCTTGTTTAGTAAAAGATGGAGCTCATATGCATGAAAGGTGCAACTAAATTGAGATTGCAGGGGGAAAAAACATGGAGATGGGGCTGAGAAACCCCCCGACTGATTCATGAAAAAGTACTGATTTAAAGCAATTTTACACCCGAAAATGTTTTTAAAAAAGACAGCGTTTCTGTCAGCATCAGTGACATTTTGGCGTAGAAAGCATCATTACTAGGAACAGCAGCACAAAATGCAGGTGGGCTGATGGCTGCAAGGCTCTTATTTGGGCTTGTTTAGTGAAAGATGGTGCTCATATGCATGAGAGGTGCAACTAAATTGAGATTGTAGGAGAGAAAATTGAGATTGGGCTGAGAAACCCAGACTGATTATTGAAAGAGTAGAGATTTTAAGCAATTTTACACCAGAAAATGTTTTAAAAACACTATTTCTACAAGTATAAATGACATTTTCAGAGGTAAAATATCTGGACAATCCAAACACATGGAATTTCAGCCTGATACAATCAGTAAAGAGAGTGTGTGAGGAATATAAGAGCAGTAATGGCCGTATAAAGTGCCGGTGCGTCTTCTCCCCACGCATCCATCACCATGTGGCCGCGTGGATCCCCTTGCTTATCTCTCCATATTCCTCCACTGAACTTGAATGGAGGAAGTGAACACGCAGATGACAGTTATTCCTCCTTTTCCTGCACTGCCTGCCGTCGCACATTTTTTTTCAGCACTGCATTTAAAGATGGTACAAAGCCAGACATGTTAGGAAATCTATTATGGATAAGAGAGGGGACTTCTCTCCATGCAGGGGGGTTCACAACTCAGTAATCTGAGGGATGCAGATGTATTATTCACGACCAATTCAGTCTCTATTATGGAATCCGGATCTTCATCTTCCCAAATCGTATTTGACAGCTTTATTACGCGCCGGCGTGCGTTCGCATCTTATCCACTTTGCAATCTCTGGGAAAATTGTCAGATATATGAGTGATATAAAGCATTTCATCTGCTCATGAACTACACACCATCCATCCCACACGCTTCGGGGGTAAAAAAAAAAAAGTTGACGCCTGCATCCAGAGCGCATGTGACACCATCAGCGTGGTTTTTAAATGATTCTGAGAGGATGCAACCCGGCTTGAATGCAAAGTTGGGACGTACCTGCTGCCAGTTCTCCTCCAGCGAAGGCATGGCAGAGAAGTAGCCGGTGTCGTGGACGAGCTGAAGTTCCTGAAAGATACTGTGGTTCGCCAAGACATCCATGCTGACGCTCGGTGATGGAGAACAAGAACGATCCACGGGGAAAAAATGCCTCCTTTCTTGGCTGTGTCAGACCTCTACATCCACTCCTTTCATATTAGTCCATAAGAGGAGATTAGTCGGTGTGGATGGATGCGGGAAATGTGGCGATTAGAGTCCCTGTACCTACGCGCATTATCGGACTCGGTGCGTAAAAGAGACTGGAGGTGATGGAGGCTCCATGCGTATCCGTGTTGCCAAACTAGACGCTGATAGGGAGCCAAAGGAGGGGAGGGGCTTGGTAAACGAAGGGGCGTCGTTTAGTTTGTCAATCAACTCCTCAGCGTGTCCATTTAAGGCGAATGGGCGGTTGTGGGGTTATTTGAGCGGCGGCGGAGCGTGGAGAGGCGGGGTTAGGCAGATTTACACAGCGCCATTGGCTCCAGCGCCACGTCGCTCACGCCAAATATGGGCTCGATAGGTGAGCTATTTATGGATGGGTATATTAGATTTGGAAGAAGGTCTAAAAGGCTAGTCTGAGAGGAGAAGCCATGGTGTAAACATCATGTGCTCACAAACAGGAGCTGGAAACAGTATTAATAGGCTGCTATATTGTTCCACTGTATAAATATTTAATTATAATGAGGTGCAGGATGAGGCATTAGGTTATAGGAAAACATATTCCTGTATGGGGACTCACACTATGCTTTAAACATGAGTTTACAGTAAACTCATAGTGATATTACAGCAGATTAAAATATCATTAGGTGTGATAATGCTGGTTCAGTGCTCCTGTGGAGACTGCATCATTAAATATGGTGTGCATGTTGCCCATGATAAAGATTTAGTCTGTTAATTATGTGTTTTTAATGTCAAAGTGGCATCATAATCCAGCAGAGACTTCCTCACAAGTTCACTGAGGTTGCAGCAGGGGTTGAGAGGGTTACTAAAAATGTGTGGCAGTACAATTACTAATTACCTGTTTGAAAAATGTCAGTAAAATTTTACTTTTTTTTGGGTCTGATGCTGATATTACAGAATAAAAAAGATCTGATACTGATAAATTGACCAATACTCTATTTATACTTTCTTAAACTTTATTTATTCTGGGGAGGGTTCACTCTGTTTCACTTGTTTATTCTTTTCATTATTATTAGTTATTCTGTTTTGTGCAAATGCATGTTTAGCTTAATAGCAGTAATGATACACATTTAAATATACTTTGTTAAGTATGCTATTCATTCCTCACAATCAAACTGTTTTTGCCTACACACATGGGGGGTAACACGGTGTTACTTTTTTCCAGCTATTATCAAAGATGTATTTCTTCGCTCGTTATATTTGCAGGGAATGTCCCGGGTTAGGATGAGGAAACCAAACAAAAGTCTCACGAGTCAAGATGTGTGTACATGTAGTATGAGGCACTATTGTGAGACCAATTTCATACAAATCTGACATTTAACATGACAGAAATAACCATGCACAACAGCAGTTTCCAGTCTGATTATGTCCCAACTCATTTTTACAAAATTAAAAAAGAAAATCAGTTGGTAGGCTATTGATAGGGGACATGTGTGCGCTGTTCACAATAAAATATGGTTACTCTAAATAAATGCACCTCTGTGCTCTCCCTTAGCAGTAGTAGTAGTATTGACAGTTTGCTTTTCTGAGTTAATGACATAATAATGGCAAATTTTCCACCCAGTGAAAGTATTTTTTCCCCTATAATATGGTTTCTCGTGAAGTGTTGCAATCTGTAGCATCATTCTTCATTTTAAAATTGTCATCCGGATAATCATTTTTTACTAAATGCTCCAATAATCCAGGGGTGTTTCCAGACTTTTTTGACTGGGGTGGCCCAAGTGAAGTACACACACACACACGCACATTAATGTATTATTTCTCATATTTCATTATTGACATTACAGTATCTTATCTTAACTATAATGGAATACAGTTACCTTTTTTGTATCCTAATTATGTTACTCTGTTACATGTAATCCATTACTTCCCAAGCCTGGTTAAAAGCTGCATAAAATGTTCATGTTAAAGAAGCGACAGGATGTTTATTACACTGACCCACATCGATAAACATCAGCCACTGCACTTCTTTTATGCAGCTCATGTGCTGTAAGTAAAAAGGGGTGAAAAAGTCCACCCTGTGTGTGTGTGTGTGTGTGTGTGTGGGTGGAATGATAAATAAGTAGCCAAATCTTCCTCAATATGTCTTGTTTGGTGGTGTGAGTAATGCCGCTTACTCGCTTGCCCCGTCTAAGCCATCGAAAATTGTACACTTCCACGCAGGCTCAATAGCATTCTCTCTCTGTCTCTCTCACACACACTCACACACACAGAGAGAGTGTTGTAGAGGTCTGTAATCTCATTACAGTGCTAGGGGAAGGCTGGCCGAGGGCCCCGGCTACGCGATTTACACATGGCATTTTGGGAGGGAGAGCTCAGCTCAGACGGACGATGAAGCTCCCGCTGACATTTATCCATTTGACACAACTCACTCAGTCTCTCTTTGCCTCTGCTGCTTCTTCTTTCCTGCCCCTCTCTGTCCCCCCCCTTTGCTCTTTACATCAGCCCCTCATCTTTCCTTCTCTTTCTGCTGCTCTCCATCTATCCCTCACTTCTTCTTCTTCCTCCCTATAATCCTGTTCCACACTCTGTATCTATCAGTGTCTTCAGCAGGAATGGATCGCCCACAGAAGGAAAACACATGACAGAGACATAAAATGAAAACATCAACGGTTGCCATGTGCGTTGCAGCGGTTGGTCAACTGACACAAAACTGAAAGAAAACAGCAATCTTGTTGTGGCCCTGCTGTGTCCTGCTCAGCTGATCTCCACATGGCTGACTGAAGTGTTAAATATTTAACATATGTTTTTTTAATGCATTCTTTATGTGGCTCTTTGGACGAGTCAAAGTCGATATTCTCTGCTGACTGAAACCGGTTCAGACAGTCCAAAACTGTTTCATGTGACAAAGTCGATTTTCCCAAGCCGTGGCTGATTTTTTTCTTTTCAAAGAACCATGTTAGCGCCACAACAAAATACCAGGAATTTTAAAACTGGAGTCAAAGTTGGCTGCGTCCACGAGGATTTCCTGCTTCTTTGGGTTTGACTGATGCTCACGTGGAAGAACTGAACAATAAAAGTTAAACATCATCTTCCTACACAAGTATCTAAATGCTCTTTCACAACCACCCCCACAATGCCAGGAATAGAATTCTGTAAAAGTAATATGAAATCTCTTTAATTAGACAATGCTTTTGGCTTAAAACAATGAAATTCAGGATTTTTTAATCTTTAAAAACTTGCCACATGCAATTTGTCTTTATTTAGAACCTCCTCAAGTCGTTAAAGCCCCAAGATTTTGTGAAACACTGGCAACATGACCTTGGAGCTATAAGCCCTGATGGAGAATGGAAACACATTATTTACTGAAGTGATAAAGTTATGCATTAGCATTGTCAGCTGAGCAACCTGACAAGTTTTTCAATTTGTAAATAACAGATGATGAAGAGTGTACATACATATTTGTGTTGTTTTACCACAGTCCCCCATGCAGAAAATAAAATGATACAGTAAATTTCTACTTTTAAAGTCAAACCCTTTTAGATCACATCTCCAGTCATGCTGAGCATCTCTTTAACAATATATGACAAAAAAAAATCCATTGCTCCTTCTTCTATAAAAAATCCACACAAAATATAGGTTAATGGACTGCTGCACTGTAGCTGTATGGCCAGGGGGGTGTTGAATTAACACTCATTCAGCACTACTGGCTACTGCAACAAGTCCCTCCCTAACTGTCTGTTTTTACAGGAAATTGATCAATATGAGGAAGAAAAATAGCACGCAAAAGAATTTATTCTGTCACATTGTTAGAAACATTTTGCATAATATTACTACACAGCTTAACAAAATATATAACGCAGGTCTGACATTTTTAGACATTTTAATGCAGAAATATTGCACATTATAGTTTTAAGTACATCGTTCACATACTAAAGTTAAAATAAGTTACACTGACTCGTGGTTTTAAACAGGATATGAACTGTGGTCTGCAGGATGAATGTTTTTTTGTTTGTTTGGCGCATCCATCCACCCCGACCGCCTCCATTTGCAGACTGTCTCACTCTTTGTCTCTGACATTCATGTGTAAAATGACACGCTGTCTCTGCATGAGTCTGTGCAGACTAAATGGCGTGAAATGAC
>JAJHUR010112720.1:0-56513 GCA_027495735.1 Lutjanus campechanus | reverse complement strand
GACATTGCCGTGTTATTCATACGCCTTTTGTTGAGACCAGAATGGAATAGAGTACAAGAGATAAAATATCAACTATAAAGTTTGACGAACAGCACTAAATGTTATTAAGGTCACTATGAACTTTATTCCTGAGTTTATGACACTTTATATGCTCCTATGTAGCAATATTATGGGTACTTTTTTCCCATTTTGTGCCAATTTAAATTAATCTTCCTTTTTATTTTATCAGCCAGTCTTAAAGATCTCACTTGCTTCAATCAAATTGTTGAAGCTGCTTTGGAAGAAATGCAGTTTTTTTCCCTCTTTGAGTCGCTCAAATAGTTTATTTTGCAGTGTACCACCCCGCTGCCATCATCGGGAATTAGCAAAACTTGAAAGCCCCGTCTTAGTGCCCGCTCTCAGCTGTATAACCACCCCACCCACCCTCCTCCTCCTCCTCCTCCTCTTCCTCGGGCCGAAGCCCATGCATATCATAGATAAAAATAAGTGCTCACCATTATCCGTGGGCACACAGCGTTATATTGTGGATGCTGACATTGCTCTTACCTGGCAGTTGGTGCTTTTACTATATTAATAATGGAGCAGGCACCATCCATCATGGGGATATGAGGCTGCTAATCATGTCAGTTCCCTGCATATTCACTCCTTTCATCAGAAGAGGAGGAGAGAGGCAGAGGAAGACAGAGGGGAAAGGAGGAAGAGCGGCAGAGTGACGGTGAGAAGCGGAGATAAACAAAGAGAGGGGGAATGATAGAGGAAAAGAGGGGAAGAAGAGGGGGAAAGGGGGAGATGGAAGGGGACAATATCAATGTGCTGAACACATGACAGATGCCCTTGGCCTTTTGCTGAATGGCTTCCCTGTTGGCAGGAGTTAACCAGTGTATTTAAACAGGACAAGACGAATGGGACCTCGACTCCCCCTGCTCACTGAACCAGCCCATTTCTATTCCAACTCACAGCCTTCCCCCATGTGGGAATGCTAATATGGTTAGCTGACATTGGCAGGGTTAAAACTTCATAACAGCATTTTTATTGTAATATTCACTTTACTGTAACTTTCCAATTTTTCAGACCTTGTCCCGGGAACTTCTGCTCAGCATGTGGGGAGTTTTTCAGAGGCTGCGCCGCTTTACAGGGTGAAAACAAACGCAAAATGTCAGTTTAAAGGTTAACCCTATTTTCCCACGTTTTTGTATTAAGTTACCCACTTGAAGTTGCGTCTTTTAACTTGAAGACTAGCTTAGCTCAAGTCAAGTGGCTGTGGAGCTGTGGATCAACACTTCATTTCTTTTAAATTCTTCAAAATAAAAGTCCCCCTCATTATTTTGTTAATTGAAAGCTTGTTATTTGAAGCAGGAAAATCAGAAAATGCTTTGTTTTTATCAACTGTAACTTTGACCCAACTCCTATCCAACTGAAAGTGAACATAAAACAGCAAAATAAAGCAGATTCCTGAGAGTAAGAAACTAGATTTCAAGCCATAGAGATTCAGCTAGAAGCTACAAAAGTACTGCCAGCTGAACACACAGACACTTTACAATGTCTCGCAAGACATGCTTGTTTGAGGGGGAGAAAATGGAGGTTGTCAGTGGCAAAAACTAGCTTTTTTAGTTTAGGAGCTGTCCTGAAGGATTATGCTGTAGCCACTGTAGTAGTCACTTTTTAAAATATTAAAACCCTCAAAAAAAATTTGCAGAATTTCCTCTATAGTGTTTTATTTATTTGGAGACCCAAATAAAATCGCCTGTGACTCACATGTGGGTCCCGACCCAGTGATTGGGAACGACTGCTGTAGAGGACCCACAGCCCCAGCACAAGAGGGCAAATACTCCACCAACAGAGCCACCAGGCCACCACCATTATTCACTTAGACACAAAAACAAGGGAAAATAGGGCCCAGGTTGAAAAATACTGAAGTTACCTGGCTCACAAGCCTGATGTCTTCGCAAAGATGTCAAATTCTGGGATTATTTCACCTGTTTCCAAAGCAGTTTCACCTGTTTTGAAAAGAAGAAATCATTCTCCTCTAACCTAATATGACTGAGCTCCCAAAAACAAGTCGATTTGCATTGAAAACAGCACCTGATGTTTGCAGAAACACACTCCCCAGCTCGCCTCTCCATCCATTAGTCTCCTGCAACCGAGGGACCTTGAGTGTCGGTGCTTTGCTTTGCTTCATTTTGCCTCATTTGGGGTAATATGACATCCACATGCCCTGATGTGTTTGAACATAACATTTACACAAATGTGGTGTATTTTCTTCTAGTTCAAATTGCCTCAGTGGAGTATTATGATAACCTTTATGTTTATAGAAAATAAAAATATACCAATTTTCCCCCAACATCTGTCCCTGAACATGCCTTTTGCCCAGCCATCAGCGCAGAGGAGGAAATTTGCTGGTGATTGATGGGCCTGGTTAAATAAAGATAAGATTTTGAAAACGTGGCCATATGTCTGCCGTATGCACTGTCTCTCTTGGCTCAGAGCCTGGATGCAGAACATCTTCAATATCCTGACGTCTTCTTCGTGCTGCTCTTTCCGTAGGGGAAGAGCCAGGGGGAGAAGATGGAGGTGGAGGTGGGCAACGAGTCGCGGGGAGGAGGGGTGGATTTCAGAGCGACAGGCCGACTGAGAAAAGCGATAATGAGCGCTCGGGGCTGTCTGGGGTGCAAACTGCTTCCCGCGTGAGATAGCTGCAAGGGAAGGGAAGGGAACGGGGAAGGGGAGGGGGGGGTGTAGGGAGTAAAGGGTGCAGGAGAAAGTGCCCTCTCAGCTGGGTGATGTTTGATGCGGCGCTGCTCCTTCCTACGCTGGGAAGAGTGAGCGGAAACGCAGCCAGTGAGGAGGCCATGAGGGGCAGCTGTTAAGTGCCAATTAGGCGATGATGAGTGGGAGACGGAAATACCCATTTGCACACACACTCCTGCAAGCAGGCGGGGAGGAGTAGTCAAAAAGTGAAACAAATAGGGCCTAATCCCTGTCAGTTCTCCCGGAGACTCTCTCCGTCTCAGCCTCTATCTCGCCTCCCGCCTGTTAGGTAGCGTCACATCAGTGTCGGCTGAAAATGTGGGTTATGATTCGCTGTTCCATTTCGTTCTGTCTCCGTCTGGCCTCAACCTCTTCTGAAGGCCACTGAAAGCAACGTTTTGTAAGCGCTTGTCACATTATGCCAAAGGACAATGCCCCGTGTCAGACGTCCAATTAGTGAGAGAATTCACTCACGTATTTAGTCCGTGACACAGAAAATGATAAGGTAGGGTGAGGAAAATGGAGCCACTGTGGCTTTTTTGGGACGTTTTTTCTTTTTCCACAGCGAGCTTCTCAAAGGGAAGCGTGTGGGTATGCCTGCTCTTTATTCAGGTTAGTTTGCATCTGTTGACGTCTGCATATCTTTGCATGCGCGTGTATACCTTCCACGTAGGTCACGGTGTTTGTGTTATGACTCCCACGTCGTCAGGGAGGACTGGGAGTAAAATGAGACCAGATGAAGCAAATGAGTAGCAGACAAATCTTTTATTGCAAGTAATTGAGGCTTAAATTAGATGTCAGGGGTTCTCTCTCCGTGACATGACATACCAAAATGAGAAACAAATCAAATCTGTTGAGAAAAAGAAAGAAAGAACTAACTGAACTATGCACAACTATCCCTAATACAGCACCAGCTTGACACAGATGCTGCTGTTTTCTTTACTGCAGGGTCAATTTTTGCCTTTCCAGTTCATATCTCTGAAATGTCTAATCCACTGCTGAATGTATATAAGTATTGACATGAATTCGTTACTTAATGATGCATTTAATGTGTTGTGGGAAAGCCATGGTTTTCCTTCGGCTAATAAACTTTGTCAGGAAATAGAGGATACAAAATAAAAAACAGTGAGCTGCCTGCAGAAATGAACAAAACACCAGCTACACCAACAGGTGTAAAAAATGTCAGAACGCCACTAAATAAACAGTATTAGAAATAAATATTTTTATATAGAAATATTGGCAATGTAGCTGCTCAAGAACAAAGTAAATAATACTCTTCCATACACTTTCAGTGGGCATTTATAGTCTGACATGACAGAGCTGTAGAACACCTGCATTTGCCCCCACCAATGAGAACACGAAAGTAGCAGAGGACATTTTTTTTTATGCACCGTCAGAACGCGACTCAGATGCCTCTGGTAGAGTATGTGGTGGCGGTATGCAACCTCAAAACCCCCCAGACTCCTCACTTGATATGTGTCCACCCCGATGCTGAAACAAAACCTGCGCACTTGCTCCCAACACGTCAAATACAGCAGCTTGGTCAGGACCCCTATGCTTCAAACTCTGACTCCTGAACCATTTAAAACATGAAGAAAAGGTGGAAAAAATACATCTCACCCTTGAAGGGTGGTCTGGAGAGTTCAACCAGCAAAATAGAAAAAAAAAAAAAAAAAAAAAAAAAAAAAAAAAAAAAGACAGCAGAGCTATGCATTCATTCTCCACAAAACCCCTGCAGCAGCTAGACACCACATCCAACTATAGAAGAGTGTGTGGCTGTGGATGTATTTCAGGAGGTGACTTGGCATAAAACAGCAGCCAACGAGGTCAAGAATAACACATCTCTTCTGGAGGGAGCTATGGCAACGGTAGCTATAGCGAAGCAGCTGACCTTGTTTGCAGCAAAAGAAGACATTTACATTATCTGAATTCAGCACTTACAGCTGCACACACGGACTCTTTCTGTGTCACAGAAACACATCATCGAGCTGCGTGACTTTCTATCCTTTTATACCGTGTGCACATGAAACTGTACAACAGTCCAAATTACCTTGATAGATTCACAATGGCATCAAATGTAAAAGCGTCATTCGTCATCAGGGTCACCGACAATGAATGAGTCTTTTCATGTCCGAGCTCCCAGTCAATCTTGTTTCTATGCACGCCGCACATCTGAGGCCTCGGTAATTTCCCCCGGCTGCCGCCTCAGATCCGCCTGCGCCATACTGTGTTTTGTATATTCATGTGTGTACCTTCCTATCTTAATCCTAGCTATTACTCGCATGGCTGGCCATGTCAAGGGGAGATTTGCTCACTCACAGTGAATGGGCCAATATTGACAGCACGCCCACCGCATCAGCGATCAGTGTAAGGGCTTAGCGTGCACTAGATTCACAGGTTTGAAGCTGAATTCAATGAGGAGGGCGGTGTGTTGGAAAACAATCCTCACAGGGAATCTATGCAAATGCTAAATGTTACTCTTAGCCTGTCAGGAGTGATAATTTAACAGCGGTTGCCTTTAATGTATGTGATCAATGTCCTACTGCTTTTAATGGTAATACATTGTTCTGCATTTTCCTGGTTTTTTAGGCCTGTTTGCATGGTCACTATTTGCATTTGTCATTTCCATGATAGCCAAAATATGTTGGCTCAACACTGACCTAAATCCGTCATGTTACAATGCTAATATCACATCTTTCTTTTTTTGCCTGAGGAACACCTGTGTTGTTTTGAAATTCAATTATTCTCATGGATTTTCTTTTGGATATGCAGCACCTGTCCTACTGTTTTGCAGATGTGCACGCAACTACTCAAGCCTATTGATGCGTGATGCCCCAGAATCGGCTCAAATATGCTAATCTCAATTGACGAGCAAGATTTTTGTTAGATTTTAACTCAATATGATCCAAACACTGCAAACTGGAGTTTATTATCAGCTAAAATCCACCCCAAAATCCCCCCAAATCCTAATTTTCCAGCCATATATGGTCCAATACTGACGTATATTTGTTTTTTTGATGCTAAATATGACCCAAGTGCTGCTAACTGAGTTTATTGTCAGGTAAAATCAACCCAAAAATCACTCGCAAATCCTAAATTTGCAGCCAAGTATGTGCCAGAACTGGCCTATTTTTGGTTCTCTGATGCCAGAACACAGCAGAGTGAGCCAACATTTAGCCAGAATCAATTGAATATCAAAATTTTAGTTAGATTTTAACTCAATTTGACTGAAGTTTATTATCAGCCTTATATGGCAGCCAAGAGTGCTGACATTTAGCTATAGCTGGTCCAACTCAGTTGACTATGAAGATTTTAGGTAAATTTCATCTCAATCTGACCCTAGCGCTGCTAACTGGAGTTGATTATCAGCCAAAATCTTCTCAATAATTTCGCCAAATACTTCTTTTGCAGCCATATATGGGCCAGAACGGTCTTATATTTGGTTCTTTGGCGCCAAAACACAGCAGAGTGTGCCGACATTCAACCATAGTTGGCCCAACTCAACTGACAATCTAGATTTAGACTCTAATACTTAAAAATAATCAAATTTAGCCATTTCAAATTCGACTTTCCAGTGGTTAACATTTGCTAAGATCTTTATTAGCACCATTCAAAAAGGAGAATGCCCTGAATGGTTAATAACATTTGCTGTAGATCTGAAGCTTAGTGCCTCATCACATTTTGACCCCTTCGCTGCAGTAAAGCCCACTTCAGGTGAGCTGCAGTCCATACTGACTGGTGCAGACAGCTGTTAAGGGTCAGCCAGGATTAGGTTACTTGAAGGAGAAGCGGGGTCAACTGTCCTTTACATGCAAGAGCTCTGTCCATGTCCAAGTGTCCTTGAGCAAGACAAATGCTTTGTGGTTGCAGCTCTAAAAGCTAACCTCCACGACCCAGCAGAGATAAACAACACATTCCTCTGTACTGTAAATGGATTTTTGTTCTGATGCGATTCAGTTCTTTTTGACTTTAGTTCAGTTCATTTGAGTTCATTTTAAGTCAGTTTACTTTTTACTTTTCTCTGCAGTTCAGCTCAATTCAATAAAGCAGAAGAAAACTCTCGGTGTCGTTTATCAAACAGTGCAGGAGCGTCTGGAGCAGCAGCTGGCCCAAACCCCAACTGATCTCTCCCATATAGAGGTCAAAAGTTGACAAGAAGCTGACTCCCCTTTCATCCCACAAACCGGGAGCTTCTTGCTACATTTTCCAGAGGCATGTCACCACTTCAAAGGTGTTAGCGGAATGATTTGCAGACGAAAGCGACGCCGCTTCTCTCTCTTGGCTGGTTCACAGTTGTCGCTGTCGCACTTTGTTTTGCTTAAATGAAATGATTGAGTCCTGGCTCTGTGACGCCGTTTCAAGGAAAAAAAAAACCCCAGCCTCACATCATTACCGGTGACATTAGCAGGTGACAGCAGCAGCCACAGAGCCACCGATGCACCGAGGTTCAAAGCGCCTTAGCTGCGTAAACAGATGAGACGAAAGAACGTCAGAGAGAGGAAGAGGAGAGCAAAGCGTAAAGTAATAGTTGGCTCAAAGATGATCATACATGTCCAGATTTTGTTCCAAAATGAAATATAAACCAATAGAAATGTGCTTTAGATGATCCATATGTTTGATTTTGAGCTTGCAATCAGAGCTCTTTAGCCTTACTGGACAGCTTTATAGAATAAGAGCATCATATATTTCCCACTGTTTTGTACAACACTATTTTAAAGCTCTGGGTGCAGTGATCAATACTGCAGGAAAAAAAAAGCATGTAGGGTTGCATTTCCTCTGTTCTTCTCCAATCTCCCAAGTGCAGAGGCCATGTAGTCAGATACTTTAAATTCCCTTAAGACTATTGATTCAGGTTGCAGGTCGCAGAGTCCAGCGCTCTGACAACAGAGAAAACTGACCTCATGTCAAGCAGTAAAGTATAGCCATTGCTGCTAAGTTGGACCATGAAGCACTTTAAATAGTCATATTCATAGTTGAAATGTGTTGTGGTAATTTGATTTGCTGCAGAGCAACAACATGAAGGACGGGGCGGTGGGTGAAACCATATGATAGTCATATGATAGTGAGGTTGTGCATAACAACCCCTTGTCTGTTCGCAGCGATGAATACAGCGTCTTTTGTGTGATGTCGAAAAAAGGGGGTGAAGGGTACTTTTGGGTGTTTGCAACTGAAACTAACTGAAGAGTCAAGAAAATTATGTTATTCTCCAACAAGTAGATGCAATGAGCCCAAAACGCCCATCATGATTGATCCCTCCAACTGCATAAACTCATGTAATTAAAGGGATAGTTCAGATTATTTAATGTGGGGCTGTATGAGGCACTTTTGGATCGTCAGTGTATTTCCCACAGTAGATGACGGTCAGCGTGCCTCCAGCAGAGAGGAGCTCTGACACAGGAGCTATGAACTGAACAACAAAACTTATTTTATCAGGGTATGTGCAGGTCCTTAGACTTAAAGAGTGTAAAACCCCATAATCTGTAAGAATTGATTTATGGAGTTTCCTCTCATAAAGTTGGATTTAACTTCAGTCTTGCTTTTGCAAGTGCCTTTTGGGGAAAAAAAAATGTATTTATGCTGTAACAACTACAAAACGAAACCGACTTAAAGCCAATAAACACTAATGCAAACTGTGCAAGATTTTTTTTGCCGGTGTGGATGCGAAATAGGTCTTAAATTGCATCCACAATGGACTTTAAAAGGTCTGAAGAGTCAAAAATACATTGTAAGATACTTTGTTCTGCTGACCCTGTCTACAGCAATACATTGCTTTGCTTCTGTGCTGGCACTCCTCACTGCAGTACCTCATACAACCCTGCATCAAATAGTCCGAACTATCCCTTTAAAGCGTCTTTCATCCTGTGAGCAAACTGCTGTGATGTCCCACTGAATGATGAGGAAATCATGACGCTTGCACAGATGCAATGAACTCATCATCGGGGTTTTGGGTTGATACAGAATCGCTGTACAAACAGTAAACAAACTCCTTGTTCTAAGAGCGGGGCGTCTATTTATTTAGCAGAAAAGCGCTCCCCATTAGCGTTTAAATTGCTGTCGGAAATAGAGGCAGTCCACATTAACAACCTCGTCTTCTGTGCATAATGCTCTCGGCGTCAGCGTGCCTTGTCATTACGACCATTTCTGCTCCATTATTTCAACACCAAATCACCAAATCCCCCTCTTCGATTTGTCGTCCCCCTCCCGTCCGCCTCAGTACAGTGGGGCTCGCACTTCAAACTGCTCTAAAATGAGCTTGCTTTGCCAGGCCGGCAGCTAGCCAGACCAATCATCCATCTGCAATAATAGAAATCTTCTGGCTGATGATAGACTGAGGCAATCACTGGGCAGGCTGAGTGGGCTCTTCAGTCTGGCCTCTCCACCCCTGCTGCTGGTTGATAGCAGGGGAGGGCCGGGGGAGGCTGGCACGGGTATCTGGTAGGTAGGCCTCAGAGCGCCCTGGCTGGCTGGCAGGCTGGATGGATACACATAGAGGGTAAAGGGTACAGAGAGAGAAAAAAACAATAATTAAAAGCTAAGAAAATACTCAGAGCTGTGGGGATTGAGCACCATATGTTTATCATTTAAATGGACAATTTGTTTTGTGGAGAATTTTTTATATTTTTCCACCTGTCAGACATTTTTATTTATTTATTTTTTATTAATTTAAGATACCCCCACCTTGCTAAATGTTCTGGAAGTAGAATGGAAGAGCATAGACAGGTAAGGAGACAATTAAAGTTAAAATGGATGGCTAGTCTGACAAAACTACGCATTGTAATTTCTTTTCCTCACACAAGCAGAACAGCTTTAAATTTAGGTCCAGACACTCAAGTATTCTAGTATTGCACTTCCGTGAGGTTGGAAGACAGAACAAAAAATGAAAAGAACTGAAGCGGCAGAGGCTGACATATCCTGACCTTTTGCCCCTAGTGTGTGTCAAGTTCCAAAAACACTCGATCCTACAATTCCCAGAATGCATAACAGCATTTTTCACAGGTTTAGTAGGACACCTTATGATATGATCAGTGATTTTCCCAAGCGTCTGTAACCCAGTGACTCCAATGACTGATAATTATTATTATTATTATTAGTAGTAGTAGTAAGATTACATTAGTAAATTAAACTTCAGTATGGAAAGCTTGTGTAATTTGTGTAATGTAAAGTGTGTACTGTAGGACTGTATGATTCTGGCTTCTGGTTTACGGTGGCTTATGTTGGTGTTTGTCATTTTTGTGCTGGTTTATTGTTAACTCCATGAGTGAGGTCGCTTGTCTGTCCCCCCCAGAACATTGTGATGTTGCAACTGCAATAAGTAACACAAATTCAATCAATCCCCATGAATTCTGCAACGACTGTGCACCTTTGTCCGCAAATTTGACCAATAAACTGAGCTTTGTCTCAATGACCCACTCAGTTTTGCATTTTTGTGCACTTTGCTTTGTGCACTTTTATATTTTATAATTTTGTGCTCGCTGTTTTGATTGAGTTTGAGCTCTGAATTCATGAAATCATTGTTAATCTGCCCTCACAAGTGTTTATTCATGACTGCTCGACTGGACGGCCGAGCGGCTGGATAGCCACCCAACAGGCATGGCTTCTTTAGATTCCACCAACCTTCTTCTCTTTCATCCCCTCATTATTTCTCTCTCAACCATCCCGCCTCCCACCGCATCTCGGCTCTCTCCACGCCCCAAGCACCTCGATCCCTCAATCATCCCAGGCTCTCCACACCTCCACTTCGACCCCGGCTCCATCCCTCCATCCATCCCTCCACCTCTCCATGGCATTCATCTGCATGGAGAGCGTCTCATTCTGCTCGGGCTAATTGGCTCTAATTAGAGTCATTCAGCAGGGGTTAATCAAGGATGACTTACGCAGATTATGACTGGTGGGGGGAGGAATCAGAGGCAACAGACAGCCTATGTGCCACACTGGCAGGCACGTAACTCTCCTCCCAACGCGGCCTGGGGACTTGGCATAGATAAATGTGTTTAAACCTACGCCACGAAATGTTTTAGGACATGTGCCCCTGAAGAACACCTACCTTCTACTTCTGTAGTCTGAAAAACTTTATCTGCTCTACTTTTTTCCAACAAAATCCAGACAATATCTTAAAATGAAGCCAATCATTTCATCACCGTCAGCCTTGTTGAAAATACGTGATTTGCATCGGTAATATGATATTATCTCTCCCTCCCCGAATGACACCTGTTATAGTTAAAAAAGACATTTAAACATAAGACTGTCACGTTTCTACTCAGGTATATACTTTTACAAATGAGGAGGGTTTGTGAAAGATGGGTTTTAAAACATCTGGTATCGCCTCATCTGTGATTGCTTGACAGCTGGACAGTTTTCTCAGAAAGGGATTTTCAGAATTACTGGAGTCTATGGACTCAACTCGGGTGAAAGAAAATTGCAGATTTTTTAAGATCGGTAAGCAGCAATTTGGTGAATCACAGATTTCTAGATAGAGGTTAATGCCAGACTGAAGTTAATTGAAAAGTAGAACAAATTTTTTAGACTTTCGGGTTACATCTAATTGGTGTTTCAATTGCAATTCGATGGCCATATTTTAAGCTCAAGCAGGTCCAAAGTACACCTTGAATTACAGTCATTAAAATGCTGCCTAAGCAATGATTATATGCAACTTAGAGGTAGTGTTAAAGGAGAAATAATTATGTGGAATATATGGAGCTGAAGTTCATCACTGCCTGCCAGACTCCATTAACATTTTGCCCATTTTAACTCTTATAAGCACATGCTCTCTCTAAAAGATTACTGATGATTTCTTACGACTCATAAACAGACACTTACTCATTTGGTGAACATTTGGCATTAATTTGAACTCTGATTAATGTTTTGTTGAGTCGCAATTCACCAAAATTAGGATTTAATATGTGGTCAATAAACCAGGATTTTATAAATATTCAGTAAGTAAATTTTAAAATGTGGGCTTTACTTTCGAACGGTCATCAGGATGAAGGAGAGGTGGTGGTGTGGATTCGTTGCAGGTGTGATAGCTGATTGCTCAGTTGCATCAGTCAGGCTGATGTTGCTGCAGGACTAAACAGTGAGACTGAACCGCAGTTCTTGCAGCTTTCATGGTGTTTGCATGTAGCACTGTAGAATATGGTGCATTATTGTATGTGAACACCCTGCACGCCCACATGTTTTTTTTTATTATTCTGGCTTATTGTCTGCTAAGACAAGGAAGACATTTTGATACATTAAGGAAAAGCACAGTTGTGTGCAAAGAAATTGATTAAAATGAATTCAATTAAGCTGCTTTAGTTTCGAGGCCGTGGTTCTGTTCATGCTGACTCACTGTCACAGCTTACGAGAACAGAACCATCGTTAATGTCATTAGTAACACATGTGCTTTTCCCACTACGATGAGTCAAGAAGTCTGCTGTGAAAAAGCCTTATTATGTAAGGTCACCAAAGTCAATGCACTAGAGCTAGCCGATGAATCAATTAGGCAGTACACTGAAAATTAATCGACAGTTTTCATAATTGATTAATGTGTCTTTTCTTCAAGCAAAAATGCCCAAAAATCAGCTGCCTCTCAGACATGAGGAACTGCAGCATTTCTCCATCTTACAGGATAGTAAACTAAACATCTTTGAGTTGTGAGCATTTTAATCGAAAATTGATCTCCCCTTCTCAGACTGTTTAATTCTAATGCATTTTAGATGCCTGAAATTATGAGTCTAAAGTATCTCATTCCATATCTAGGAAATTATAAATTTTAGCCCTTTTTGAGGGGCACAACCTGCTCAAGAACTAGACTTGAGACCTGCAACAAAATTAGAGGCAACTCGTGCAAAAGAGGGACATTTATGGACATGATGGGAGAAAATGATGGGACACTCTACTTCTTATGGAAGCATTTCCCATTAGACTGCCCACATCTGGCCCAGAGGCAACCTACAAGAGACCAACCCTGAAACTTAATACACAATGATAACCACCAGTTTAACCCTGCCTGGACTAGCAAGTACTTTTATTTTACTGCCACCTCCAAACTCCAAACCATTGTGCTTAATTTGCAGTGAGTGGTAGTCAAAGAACAAGAATACCAAACTTTACGGCCAAACTCTCCCGGAGGGTCACAAGGGAGGGAAGGCCAAGTGCAGAGTTTGATTGCTTCCTATGATCAGAACTGTATTACCCTGGTGCGTTCATGCACGGACCAGGAGGGAGCTACAGCAGCTTTCTCTCGTCTGTGCTGGATCTTGGCAAAGAAGAAAAGGCCATTCACATCACAGACTCCGAAATGTGAACGAATGCACGCAGGCCAACGAGAATGAGGTGATAAATGGTGAAAAAAAAAAAAAAAAAACTTGTGTGCCATCCGTGATTAAAACTGTACCAGTGTCTGGCACATTTGTCATTACTGTGAGCTAAAAAAAGGTTTAAAATAGGCTGCTGAAAATGACTGATCCATCTACATTTCCTGGTTTTAAAATCTGGCCCAACTGAATTTGTAGTTGAACAGCCCTGCTGAAAATTATTTTCGTCATTTGAACTGTACTTTCTGGGAATGTGAACAATAAGATATTGTGAAATGAGTATAGATAGTAAAGGATCAGAGGGGGGATTATTCAGTCCTGCCTGCGCAAAACTGACCAATGGCATAGGATTTACTGTATTTGTCATGTTTAGGTGGAAGTGGCAGAGATTTTTTTAGCCTTTATTGGACAGGACATCTTGTAGATAGACAGGAAATGGGGTAGAGAGGTGGTGGAAGGCACACAGCAAAGGGATGCTCATGCTCTACCAACTGAGCTACTAGGGCGCCATTTATATTGTTTTTACAAAAAAATATTAAATTCTGATTAGTGTTGTGTACTGTATATTTGTTTAAAGTAAATGAAACACATTTAATCACTGATGTCCAACTGTTTTACTATAAAAATTTACAGCAACCTTTTTACACTGATATAAACCCGTTTTTAAAGAACTGAAGAGGCTTATTTGATCTGAGGTTTTAAGTGATGATATGAGTCTATGATGTTTGACCCAGCTGACATCATCAGCCTAATTAGCCTTGCAGAGCAATCAGCTGACACACCTGGAGCATATTAGCCGTCGTCACACATACAGACACACACACAACTTCACTTCTCCTGATGATGGTTTTAGTTGTAAAATCTGAAGCTTGAAACACAAAACACACCTCTAATCTTTGGTCTCAGTGTACACTCCTTTTTTTTTTATATCTAAGGATTTTATCTAGAACCCACGCAGAGGTTCTACCAAGTTCTTTTTTATATTCCATAGGTTTTTATTTAGAACACACTCAAAAAACCTTTTTATACTCCCGAGAGCTGCTGTGGAACCCACCAAGGGGGTTCTATCAAGAAATTTACAATATTCCAAGGGTTTTATTTAGAAAACACCCAGGGGGTTCTCCTGAGAAACCTTTTATATTATGGTACAAAGAACCCCTGACAAAAGAGTTTTGTTTTGTTTTGTTTTTTGCATGAAAGGGTTCTTAATGGAACCCTTGACAAACCCTTTCTTCAAAAACAGGTTTCTACAGAAGGAAATAGTTCTGTTACAACCTCAGTTCTTCAGGGAGAACCCTTTTGGAGCTCTCCTTTCTAAGAGTACTGTATAATGTAATCATGGAATCATCTCCGACTTCATTTTGGAGAGAAAAGAGCCTCAGATATTCCTCTAATGAAGCGGCCGCCCTCATTGTAACATCGCAAACCTGCTTTTATTGCGGCTCTATGAAATCACCACCATGTTTTCATATGAGTGTCGTATGCACAATGCAATATCGCAGGTCTCTTTATTGCTTCCCCCTGTTCTTATATAAAGAGACCTGTGGTAATTATTTAGGAGGGCCGAACTGTACTGAGACCCCTCTGGGACTGGAAACATTATGGCTGGGCCTCACACACACACACACACACACACACACACACACGCACCTCCACACACACACACACACACAAACACACAGTGGCATACTGGACAGAGAGTAATGGCCCAACCAGTGGTGGTAATGGCTTCTCTTTCTGCGTGCGAGTGTGTGTGCGCGGTGGCATACATGTATTCATCTGAGCTTGCTGCTACCAAGTCTATTTGATGTGACTAGTCCATTAGATTTTCAATGGGCTCCTACACCATAATCCTGAATACACTGAGGTTTTTTTTTTCTCCGATGGACTCTTCATTGGAAGTGCCCCACAGTACAGATTGCTCCTGTCACTGTTGAAGCAGACAAATTCCCCCTCATATCCTCTGCATATGGGATGGGATTGTCTCGTTATGGCCCTGTTACATTCCCCCATGGCAACATTAGCCGGCAGCTGTAAAAAGACTATTAGGATCCAAATCATTCTGGACCGAAGACGCACGAGGCTAAGGGAAGTTAGCGAGGGGGGCGACGGGGGAGGAGAGAAAAGAAGACGTAGGAGGAGATAAAGTAAGAGGGCGGTGGATTAGGTGGTGTGATTTGAGAGTGCTCGTCGTCAGCCCCGAGACCTCCAGCGTAGCTCCACACGCAACACATGAACTCTCGCACATATAACACTGCACGCTCACTCGCACACACCGCTCTGCAGCAACGTAGCCATCCTAATCCACCGCAGCCAATCAATAAGCACTTGACAGGTACTGAAATACAATATAGAGAACAGCACTAGCCTGCTGGTTCTTCTGCTCCATTTAAACTGCAGTTTGACAGCTGAGGAGGGAAGCAGAGGTGGGGGGGAGATGCATCTGGAGATGTCTCAATTGGCCCCGACACAAGGCTCCGACGGAGGAGCAGAAGATTTGAATCCACACACGCCACAAAAATCTGTTTATTAGTTATTTTTGTCCAGTATTGAGTCCTTTAAAAAAATCTGATCTTTTTTTTTAAACCTGTTTGCATTTAAACAACTTTTTTGAAGAATTCTCAGTTGCACTGTATTTTACAGTTCACCGATAAGTAAGTACAAGATGTACTTTGTTTGAAATTAGACAGAAACTAGAAATAATGTTTATTATTAGCCAGTTGTTTTACCCCAATTAGACACCATACCCCTAAAGGTAGATGAATAACAAGCTATTAAAATGATTGCTTTCATGAGACCTTTTGCGGGTCTGGGGTTCCCCTCAGGACTCCTCACTCTCTTGCTCCTGTGTTTGCGTTACTTCCCTAAATCTAAGGTCGCTTCTGGCTACGTTTTCACATGCAGCTGTTTTCTCATTGGTTGCTCTTTAAAAAGGTCAGCGGGAAACGAGGTCAAAGTTCAGATAATTTGATCTAATTTGATCAAAGAAGGCGGCATTGGTCTAGAAAAGGCAGATCTGTAATTCCACTTTAGTTTACAGCACAGTTCTGTATTGTTATTGCTCTGCTGTAAAATGAAGTGTGACCAAACCTTCTTATCTCAAGTGTCATTTTGATGTACCTCAGTGCATTAATTTATTAGGTGAATCTGTCGATTTTTATTCAAAATGATAACTACTATTTGAATGTCAATCTGCTCAGATTGAAAATGTATTGTATAAGTGCAACAAGCTGTGCAGTCTGACCTATGGGCATTTAGATTGTCATAGTAGGAAAAGCACAGGTATTATTAATGACATTAATGACGATGCCGTTCTATTCAAGTGTCCCAGTGAGCCATGACAGTGTGATAGAGAGCCAGCATGCACAATACCAGGACCCTGAGACTGACGCAGCTAAATAGCTTTCAGTTGAATTAATTGCATTATTTACACCTGTGTTTTTCCTACTGTGACATGTCAAAATGTCAGCCATGAAAAAGGCCTATTACATGCCCTGTTGCTCAGTAAGCTAAGCTATTTTTGTCCTCCTCGCTAACTTGAAAAAGGGGGAAACTAGCAAGCCCCTCTGAATGGATAATTATGACACCAAACCATATGGAAAATACTGTTTGAAGGCATTTTGGAATTTCATTAAAACGGTCGTTGAAGATAAAAGCTGTTTGCTAACTTTGTAAACTGTCTTACAGGTTACATCAGCTTGTCACATGAGGCAGCAGAAGATGAATTTATATGCATCATCGGCATACTTCTTTCATGGCAAGTATTTTGACTTTTCAAAGCAGGAGATCACAAGCAAACAAATTTCTTTAACGATGGCTCTGTTCCATCAAGTGACCCAGTAAGCCAGCATGCACATTAGGACCCTGGTGCGAGCTCACTTAAATGGAACGCAGTTGTTTTAATGTTATCAATGATACTGTGCTTTTCATGCTGTAGACACATGCCATTACGCAATGTAGTTGCGGATCATGCTACAACATGCATCCGTACTCATGCGAATTGCATCTCATTTCGAATAAGTTCCCAGCAAGCGTTGGTCAGATGTCCCTGACCAAAAATGGACACCAAAAACTGCATTGTTGTTATGAGGTGGATGACCACATGGATTCCACGTCAAATGATGGTCCAATCAGACCATCTCTTACGAACCAGGAAGTAGTGATCATATTATTGCTATGAAAAATGAAAATGAAATGTGTTTGATTGACGATTTGTTTGCGAAATGGTTGTGATCCAACTGCCACACAAATTACTTGACATTGATTTTTTAAATATACAAAAAAAAATGTTATGCCTTTTAGGTATATCTACATGTACATTAGATTACTGTCTTGTTGTTTTTAGATGGTGGAAGATGGTGTTATTTAGCATGAAACCATTGGAGCTCAGTGGCAGATCCGCAGGTCAGAAAGCGTTATGACCCGGCCACAGGGCAGGGCTGCTCGTGCTGCAGCCCTCAGACCTCCACAGTACCCGGGACACAACACACCGCAGCCCCTGGGGCCTGCGCCACAGCCCGGGCAGACAGCATCCAGGCCCCAGGCCTCTCGGACAGTGTTTCAGGCAAGGAGCGGGGACACACACACACTGCACTTTTTGTGTGTCTGAAACCAGAGGATCTGTTCTTTCTTTTGATATATTCCATGTTAACATATTCATAGAACTGAATATTCTGTGGGTGTTGAAAAATCTGTGAATTTTATCAACATTCCTGGCGCTGCCTGGTGGGGATAAGAGTTAAATGTCTTAATGTTGCTGGGTTCAAACTTGATCTTTTGAAAAAGTGACAACACTACAGTATATCAGGGACTGGCACAAAGCAGGTTTGTTGTGGAAAACCATTGGTTGATCCTTCACTGAAGAGAAGAAAATACATTTAGAACCTCATAATACATCAAATATAGTGTTTTTAGAAAATTGTGTGGGATTTTTTTTTTGCACTTGGCCACACAAGCTGAAATATAAGCCGAATTATAGCCACTTACACCTGTGTAGACACCTGGTTACTACCAATTTAGTTTTGTTTTTTTTCAAAGAATGAAAGGAAGAAAGAAAATAGAAAGAAAGCATCCTTAATTGTTTTCCCCACCCTTTCTTTCCCTCTGTCTTCTGTGGCAGATGAGGATCCGGTGCTAATGTCCCTCTTCCATCACCGCTCCTCTCCAGCTGCAAAACGCTGATTGGAGCTGGAACCGCCTCATGATTGCACTCTCTTATTGGGAGCAAAAAGAAAGGGGGGAAAAAAATATCCTCATTTAATTCATTCTGCCTATCTCTCCCTTCCCATCTTCTAGTGTTTTGCGAGGTGGAAATTGGAAACGCCCCGCGAATGCGTCGGGGAGACATCCCCGAACCGAATCGAGGTGCCATTACCCCCGATGGGTGAAGCACAGTGGGGCTGAAAAATCTCCGGCTTGCTCCCTCTCGCTCAATGATTGTCTCATCAGCGGGAGTAATTTGGGTTTCTGGTTATCGCGTCATTTCTGATGCCGACGAGGGGAGAAACTGGGAGAGACGTAATTACTTCTCTCGGCAGACGGAGAACAGATGAGGAATTGGGGAGTAATTAATAACTGGCTGGTACCCTACTGGAGTAGATGCTACCTCCTAGCGCTGCCGCCGCCTCCTCCGAGACAGACTTTACTCACTGTGAGAAACGAGTGGGAACATACTCTAGTAGCACCTGATGGATCAGCAACAGGCGTTTCAAAGGGGGAGAAAGAAAAAGAAATGAGATAGCAAGGTAAGAGCGAAAGAGGCGGGGGAGGGAGAGCAGGGGAACGACGATGAGATGAAGGAGTGATGGGAGCCGAGGAGAGAAGACGGAGTGAAGATGGGGGATGAAGTGGATGGATGGCGAGGGGAGAGATTGGCCCCGGCTTTAGTACACCTGAGAGGCAGGAGAAAAAGGAATGAGAGAGGTGAGGTGAGGAGGGAAGAGGAAAAAGATGCTAGGCTAGTCGAGTGCATGCATTAAGCACAAGTCTTTTGATAGGAGGCCGTCAAATGGGCCCTTTTCTGACTCACTTTCCAGCTCCGGCATGGAATAAATCAAGAATATATTACAAAAGGATACACTTCTCCTTTTCTTAGTGGCCGTTTTCATTTCCTCACCTGTGTTTGAATAATGTTTGGCTCTTCCGCTCCCGTCTCCGCCATGCATAGATTATTTTCCCCTGGCAACCACATTCACAATGCTGCCAGGGCCTCCCTATCTTATCTTCTCTGTCTGAGGCGTGTCACTTCAGCCTTGACAACACATTAGCCTGCACTTTACTGACAAACTTGCTTCTCTTTCCCTGTTTCCCTGCTTCAATTCTCAGAAAAACTGACCTCCCTGCAAAAAGAGGGCATAATTTTTTTAGTTTTTTCATTAAAATCAACTCTTTAGAAGTCAGTTCAGCTTCCTATTTTCATTCTGCACTGCTTCCCCCCTCTCCTGTTTAATAAGATCTTGGCGGCGGCGGCTGTGACAGCGGCGGTGGTGGCGGCGGCGTCTTGTCTGCTGTCGGATGCCAGGGAACGGAGCGAGATGATCGGCGCTTGTCAAAATGCAATCTGGAGGCTTAGGTGAAGTCAACAAGATGAGAGACGGTATCAGAACGGAGGAGAAGGAGGCCGGGCGACGATGTTTACCTGTCTGTCTGGGAGTGTAACACACAAAAACACACAAATAAACACACACGCGGCGATAGGGATCAACCGAACAGGAGCGCAAACACAAACCGATAGCTATCGCGCACAATCGCGTGCAATAAAGTACACACAGTGGACATGCATATCCATTTAGCGCATATGAGAACACACAGCGATGGTTATCTCCAACACAGCAGCACAAACAGAAGCTGATAGCAATCCCAGGTGCGCACACACACGCACACACTCGTGCCATGATTGACCGTTTTCACAGGAGTGACTCTTCTCCATGAGATACGGGGATGAATGTTGCGTTTAGGGCTCCATAGCTGCACTCTAATATTCAAAGACAATACATGAAGGCTTATTGAGGATCGGCGCAGATAAAGCCACAGTCGCACAAAAGAGGAACTGAAAGGCAGAGTCGGTGAAAGGTAAATGAGTTTGAGTGCACTGAAGAGGCTCGCATTGTTACAGGCCAGCACCAATCAATCACACTCATCAGGCTCTCTGAGAGGGTTTATTAACAATTCAGGAAGCAGCCGGGCCCCATTTTGACCATTAGCTGATTCCTGCTCTATCTCTCTGAGTCTGTCTCTATCTACATCTATTTTTTTCCCCTGCGTCGCTCTTCCGTTCTCCTGCACAGGATGCAGTCTTCAACCTCCGTTCTTTCCACCAATCAGAGGGCTTTTTGTAGATCACAGCCTGCATCACAGAAGGAAGAGACTTCTTCCCAATTTGATAGAGAGATGTCAAGTCCTTCCCCTTCTGGCGGACCACTGTGGGACCTTGGTAAGGAAAAAACTGTTTTGGTACGGTGTTAGTCAACTTAAAACATCATTTTACAAGTCCAGATAGTCCAGTTGAAGTGTAAGACTGTGAAGACACATAATGAGAACAACTACACACACAGAAATTGCATCAGTGACGTCATGATTTTCTCTAATATGGCCCCAGATTATCCTCAATAGGAGCTGATGGAGCAATTATATCCTCCACTTTCTTTTCTGTTGATATAAAATACAGCCCGTGGCCTTTTTTTGCTGCAATTTTATTATCTGTGAGGAAGACTGCTGAGAAAAGTACCACTCAGAGATCATTCCTGAATGATCAAGTTACTATTTTGCCGTCATTTTGAGTCGGTCTGCCTCAGCAAACGAAATTACTGATTTGATCTCCAAACACAGTTATGTCTTTCCAGCTTGGTGCTTATATAGCTATTTAGCCAGTGTTTGTGCGCAGCCAGTTCTCCTATGGGTCACAGTGATGACGCCAGGTGTGGTTGCTAGGCGATGTGTGATGCAGCTGCTGCAAAGCTTGTAAAAGTGGGCAGGTAAGGTGGGGGTGGGGGGGTTCAGGAGCCCTGCTGAAAATACGCACCATCACGGGGATGCGCAAGCTCCCGATGAGCCACACTCCCGTCAGGTGAAGGGAGGTCTGCCTGTGTTTGTTTCTCTGCCTCCTCCTCCTCCTCTCGTATCCTCTATCTGTTGACAACACCTGTGGAAAGCAGCTGGCTGGGTAGCAGGGTGCTTTGCATGGTACGCGCAGGCAGAGGGGGCTGGTTAAACCCGCTGGGGTTACAGGGATGTTTCACACCATGACAACAGTCAGAGGCCCCTGCTGCTGATGCAACGGCCCACATGGGACACGGAGACGGGGAGGGAGCGGGGAAGGTGTTTGCATGTGTGAGTAGGTGTTTCGGTGTGCGCACTAGAAGACGTGTGTGTAGGTGAGATACCTGCATCTGTTTAAGCAGAAGAATAAGTGGTATCTTCATGGACACAGGACAAATGACGCAAATTAGGCTGACCTGAGTGCTTCAAGGCTTCTGTCGTTGCCATGGTAATCAACGTCCACATCAGTTTTCGATTGCTGCATGAATTTTCGTTTGCTTGTTTAGAGAGTTCGTTTTCCAATTAATGAAGATTCCCCTCATCACAATTCACATGTGACACAAGTACACAGAAAAGTTAGTGTGAGCAGAAAAGCATCTTTATGAGAGCAAACAAGTGCAGTCCCACAAGCAGGGGATTGTGATGATTGCAAGGTTGAACGTACTCGCTTGCAGCTGCTGATATCTCCCCTGCTGCCTTCGTATCTCATTAAACACATAATTACAAGAATAGCAAAATATATAAGTAAAGAGTGGACGCAAGCTGCAGGAAAGTTTGATAGCTTCTGTTGTGCCCTGCACGCCCCATTGAAGCATTTCTCATTGAAGCTTAAAGGCCCCAGAAATGGTATTTGGGCCAGCCTTAATTGCTAACTCCCAAAAAACATGGGGCAACCTGATGGCCTAGTGGCTAAGACATATGCTCTGCAGCCACAACATCCCCTGCAGGGGGGCTTTAGTGCATCTCAAGCCTTGCTTTCTGTCTGCTTGTTTAATATCTACAGTCAAATAAAGGCAAAAAAAACATCTTAACAACAATGTTTAAAAAAAAATCTGACCAAAAATATAACGGTGCCTATATATCTGTAATTATTTTCAAGAGAAAATCAGATTACTAGAAGCGTCTCAGACGTATAATCAGAAGCTCATTTGTGCCGTCCCCTCCTTTTCTCCTCACTTTCAATTACCGGAAACATTTTCTGAGCTGTTAACCTGGAGGAGCGCCTTGTTTGCAATAAACTGCAGTAATCAGTGTCTTCTTGCAGCAGGAAACATACATTTTGGGTAACTGGGAGTGTAAAATCTGCATGTAAATTGGCTGCATCCTCTCCTCTTTTTGTTTTTTGTTTTTTTTGAAGAAAATCAAGAGCAATATTGTTGCAACACATTAAAATAAGGCTTTAACCTCTAATGTGAAATTCAAATCACCCTTCTGTTTTTATCACCACAATAAGAACGATAAGAACTCACCCTCCACAACAAGCCTGCACTATCTGATGTAATATCATGAGCTCGCCAGCACCATTAGGCTGCAGATTTAGCAATTGATTTCAGTGGAGCCCGCTCTTACCGACAACACGAGCCCAACGCTGGTCTCTTTGGCAGGTAAATCAAAGACTGTGGCTTGTTATCAGGTTTCATATGCAGCTTGAGGATCAGGGGTATGTAATGTAATAAAACAGGTGCTCAGTGGGAGAGCTCTGATGGTATTACTGCTGGTGCGCTGGGTCAGGTGTAAGACTCACGGGCTCAGACGCATAACTTACTCACATGTATGCATGTAATAATATAGACGCTGACACACATAAATACACAGGCCAACATACACATCCACTCTGAGAAATAAAGGCTAACTAGAACCATAAAAGATTCAATAGATTTGATAGAACCCAACATAAAGGGTTATTACCAAGAACCATCAAGAATCCACCAAAGTGTTTCCACCTGGAAACCTTTTATATTCCAATGTTTTTATCTAGAACTCAGCCTTTCATATCATGGTACAAAGAGACCATCACAAAAGAGTTCTTGGAGGATTACAACAATTATTTAAGTACTGTTTCTTCCAAAAAAAGGTTATTTGGATGAAAAGGGATCAAAAAAAGGTTCTTTGGAAGCAATTAGTTCTGGTTAGAACCTCACCCCTTCAGGAAGAACCCTTTTAAAACCCTGATGACTAAGCATGCAGTCTGCTACACACATGCACAAACTGCAGATATAAATGGAAAATTTACATGTGCATTAGATTTTCTGTGGAAAAAAAAAATCATTCACAAAGATTTAGAAAACTCTGGAAACAATCATGGCTACTCTTATCACACCATCTTGCTGAAGTATTGCTCAATCCCCCGCTCCCCCTGCCCGACACGACAAATCCCCCCGGCCGGAAATCCAATCCCGCCTCTGTGTGACCGGGGAGGTACCGTGACGGATGGCTTGTAAGCATCCCACCATGTTTCATCAAGCCTTCTTCTCTCTTTGTCAGGGCCCGGAGACTGAAGACTTCCATGCAGCGTCTCACCTTAGGGACGCCACTGTGTTCAATAATTCAGTGGCTGTTGCTCCAGTCCTGTGGAGAGCGCTCATCAGTGACCGATGAACATCCCTAGTGAGCCCCAGCTCCATCCCAGAAAGGATTTTTTTTTTCCCCGCAACAGTGGACAGTAAATTCAACAGCTAATTATCATGGTTTATCATTTGTTTTTGTTCTTCCTCCTGGAAATTATTATTTACCTTTAAAGGAGCAATATGTCACATTTGCACGTCCAAAAATGAGTCCTGCAGTCCAAATAGAGCGCTGGAGCATCTGCTTTAATACACCGCTCATGTCCCTCTGCCCCCTCCTCCCAAGACTTGAGGAAGCTCAGGCAGGCTGCAGGAAGACTGCATGAGTACAAGATGAGTGCAAGATTATAATAAGTGACAAAGACTCTTCTACTACTGAGTTCAGTGACTAATCATGCGCAGACAGTCACTCGGCAAACATTCAGCATTAATTTGACCATCACTCAATCTCAAAGCAGAGATCTAATCAACCTACCTTTCATTTTCCCAAGTGAGCCTGTTATTTGAATAAAATAAAACCTTTTTCAGCAGAAGACATTTAAACATGTCACAGTTGTTAAAGCACAGGCGTAAATAACAAAACTGATGACACCTGAATTCCATTTAGCTGCTTCAATTTCAGGATCCTGTTGTTGTGCATGCTGCTCTCGCTGTCAAGACTTTCTGGGACACTTGGATAAAAGGGAGCCGTCGTTAATGTTATTAGCAACACCTGTGCTTTTCCTCCTGTGACAAGTCAGAATGTGTGCCTATTGTATTTGTATTATTGTTATTTAACATTTATGTTTCTAGGCTCGTTACTACCACCTGTTTGTAACACCTGCTTTTGGACAAAACTGTTGGTGGTAAATTATGGTTTAAAATGTGGTTACTTGCATGCATGTATGCAAATAATATACACTTAAAGAAACCCTGTGCAGTTTTTGACATGTAATTTCAAGAGGGTCTCACACACGTGATGTGACACGCTCCAGCGCTGGACATAAATGTAGTGTTTCTTTCACTCAAAAGAAACGTTTTCGCTGAACATAATGCAGGCAGCACTTATGTTTCACCTATAGACTTAATTTCTTGGAGACAGGATTGGAATAACATTTCTGGTAGCAAAAAAAAAAAAGTCCATTCTGTTTTTTAGTCATGTCACACACGCTCCTTTCAAACTCTTAGAAGCCAATTTTTTGGGACCACAGATAGATTTTCTCTGACTGTCTTTAAAGACTGTCTTTTGGGGCTCAGCATCATCGAACATGACTTTCATAACAGATGACTCTGGAAATGTTCTGGTCCATCTTCAAAAAGTCATTCCAGAAGCAGGAGTTGTAAGAGACACAGTTGTCTTATCACTGGGGTCGTCTTATATTTGGGCCCATAGCGCATGTTTTTAAAAGGGTGGCACTGAAAAGATAAATCTTATGGCTGGATTGCGCCAACACGTTTAAATTTAAATATAATAAATTAATCTTTGTTGGTGTGAGCCAGTAAATTTGTTTGCAAATGTAAACTTTCAGTCTGACAACAAATAGTCAATGTCCTTCAGCCGGTGATCATCGATCAGCTCGCCTTCTCTTGGAGGAGAGAAGAGCTGCCAAGCCCAACAGTAAGCCAAAGTTCATCCCACATCTCTTCTTCTTCTCTCTGAACCTCTGGTGCCTGATTCTCAAGCTGCAGGATTTGTTTTTTTGTGGGAAAAGCGCCGGAGAAAGGAAGGTATCAATTGGCAGACAGATGGAAGGAGACAAATAGAGAACCGGCTGGGCAGACTGGCAGAGGCAGGACGACATAAAGGTTGACCAATTAATCGTCACCGGTGAGGTTTGAGTCCTCTGGGGGTTTTAGGAGTATTTCAAAGGGAGTTGGAGGTTAATGTGCATCTGTGGTGAACACAACAGATAAAACGTGCTCCACTGGGTACATGCTGAAAATCAATGCTCTGCTTGGCTCACCTCAGTGAGTGAGTCTCTTTTGCAGAGCTGCTTGACTGGCAGGATGGTCAAAATTCTCTTAGTAATACTGCCAGAAAAGTTTGCTATACATTACACCTTACTCCCACAGCGTTGATATTGAACTCACATTACATTTGGGATGGGAATCGCTTTCCACTTTGAGTTATATATATTTTATAACTCTATCGGGTCGTGTTTCATTCCCCAAGTCTTTAAAATGGCCACAGTGGGAATAATGTTAATTCTTAATGATCATGTCTTCCATCCTTGGTGCACATACACACATTCTGTGGTCTTAGCAATAAGGAGTTCCTCCTATTCTCCCACACTGTCCTGCAGGGAATTTGGACAGCCATAACTTCTTCCTCACTGCCACATTTATGTGCCATCTCTTTAACAAGGCCAGTGGCCAGGGAAACAGCCAGCGAGGGAACCTGGCAGGAGTCCTGGGTGACATGTCGACCGGTCTGCTTCAGGCATCGTTAGCAGCACAGTCCGGGTGGAAGAAGAAGGGAAGGGAGGTGGAAAATAAGCAGGAAGGGAGGCAAGAAGACGTAAAGGCGCTGGGGGAGTAGGTGGGTAAGGAACGAAGAAAGAAGAATTGTTTTCAAACCAGGGGTGAGACCGACAATAATCCAACTAATGAGCACAACGGTCATTATTACTCGGATTCAAATCACGCTTCAACGCTATAAATGTCTGAGAAACAACAAGAAAAAACACAGTAGAAACCGTTTGAAATATGTTTACTGCTCTGGCAGATTATTTAAGAAAATAAGATTTGGACTCATAATCTGCACTTACATAATTCATTTTCTCATTAGAAAGCAACTTAAAAACAAAGTGAAAAAATGGGGAAAAACTACTTATTGCTAACTTGTATCTCCAAATTTTGTTTTTTGCACCTTTTCAGTGTGGTAAGTACAATAAGTTCAATGATCAAACACTTTTTAAAGGTACAGTGTGTAAAATCTAGGGGGGATTTATTAACAGAATATGGGAGAAATGGAGCATAATATTCATATGAATGTATTCATTGGTGTATAATCGCCTGAAAATAAGAATTTGTATCGCCAGTTGTTCTCTTTCGCCTTGTTTCTGCTATTTTACTTCCTGTTTCTGTTGTTTTATTTCCTGTTTCTGTCTTTTTTCCTGCTCTGTTGATTTCTAAATGACACATGCATCCTTGGCGGGGGAGAATGAGACGAGATGTTTGCAATCCTCAAGCTTACCACTACCAGGGGTGAGAGCTGCAATAACCAACCTAATAACCACAATGGTGATTACTGCTCACATTTAAATCACAGCTCAGTGCTATAAATGTCCAAGACACAACAAGAAAGAATACATTGGAAGCCATTTGAAATATTTTAACTGCTGTGGCAGAGTTTAAGAAAATAAGACTTGGCATATCACTTGATTAGAAGGAGTGTTCAGACTTATATCATTTAATAAGAAGACAGAGAAAGTGATGGTTGGTAAAGTAAGTTCAGTGATTGCAAATTGTTTAATTCTTCATGTCCAAACATACTTGATTGTTTAAAGAAATATTGAAAAGCTGATGTTCGGAGATGCGTGACTTTGACTGGACAGTGTTGAGGACTGGAGCCAAATAATAAGGCTGCTGCAATGGCTGAGCAGCCCCACCATAAGTCAAAAAACAGGCTTTGTTTTTCACATTACTGGCCAGAAAAAGGGTTGCGACCCATGTCAAGCGTTTGCGGCGAACAATGCGAGGACAACTGCACATGCATGATAACCATTTTCACCGCTTTGTTCTCTCTCAGCTGCCAATCTCCCTCTGTAGATCTATAGGAAACACATAAAACACACACGCACACACTCGCGGGGGGCTCTTTTCTCTCCAGTCCAGCAGTGTTTTTGCAGCAGAGAGCAGAGGAAACAGCATGATCTAAATAGCTCATTAACTTTTGATGACTGGGTCCTTTGGCTGTAGATCTTGAAAGCAAACGGGAGCCAGACTCCTTATGGCTATTGATTCAGCAACACCCCCCTCTGCTCGTCCTGAGGACGGCTACTAGGGACTCCAAATTATTCATGCCAAGATCTGTGCATTTGTTAATGACCGATTGGGACAGTGTGTGTCCTGCTCTGTTTAAAAAGCGCGAACCACATTTGTTGCAACGCCACAAACAGATGTAACATATTACTGGGATGAGCACACTGAGAGTAAAACAACCAATAAGAGCAAACTGCAACTATAAATGAAGAACAGCAGAATTCACTATTAATACCATTATTGATCATGCATTAAACACTGCTATTAGTGCTCTGCTTCCAATCTTTTTGGCTCATGACCTCTTAAAATGAAGCAATATCTACTTATGAAACCACGTTTAGTTTAGTTTAGTTTATTAGTTCATTTGTGAGGGACAAGTACAGAAAACAGTGACAGTTGCATAAGCAGCGTCTGATGTGCTGCGTATGAGTTTATAGCCGAAGCTTATTTCCAACAGCAGTCCCTTGTGGGCATGGATTGTCCAAGCAATTGTTAAAATTACTTGTTGCAGTGTAAAATCTTAAAATCAGTCCATATAGTCATCAAGAACGAGAACAACCATCCATGACAACACACAAACAGACAAATAAACAGGTAGAGAATTCCACTGTTGCCACATGCTGTTTGTGAGTTACATCAAAGAGTGATTTTTCTTTCTAGCATCAGATTGATCAGATTGTTGATTGCTCTGAAGTGGTGAAACTGTTATAAGTCTTTTATTCTGGTAGATTGAAGCAACTTGGAAGAGATCGTCACACTGATGCAACACACCTGAGGGAGGCGCGGAGATCAACAGAGGAGATGGAGCTGTGCCAGACATGATCCCGAACGGGTGAATTTGGACTGCGCAACAATTTGGGAGCTTTGCCATTTGTCCTTTTAGTTTGAAAACTGCCTACATCAAAACAAGAGAAGGCATGCCTGTAGAAGCCGACCTGCTATCAACCTACATCCTCAGAAGAAAACGTCATGACGGTCCCGTCCTGCAGATGCAGGTGAGTCAACAGAAATCAGTTTTTAGGTATGAGCAGCAAATGCACTGATCAGAAGATTTACATTGAGACTGACTTGACTAGTAGATGCATGTCAGTCTTTGATCAAATTGTTTAATTTTCTCTTTATTATCAACACTCCACTGACATCACATGCAGCACAAGCTGACCAGTCACAGTTCTTTGACTTAAATCTCTCATATTGTCAGACTTCCTTTATACAGAGGACCGTCTCTTTGGAACATTTTACCTCCATCACTACAATCAGCATCTGCAGTACTATTATTTAAAAAACATCTGAAAAGTTCCAACCTCCAACCCCCAATCGTATTCCAACCACAATGTCCTAACTTTATTACTATGATTGTATCTTAAGTATGTGCAGAAAGTAGATGTGCAAATAAATTAAATAATCTTCTTGGCATCGCCATAACTGCCATAGCTTTGACATGTAGTTCCATTTTTGAGGAGGCTGATGTTAGCTATGGCGTAGCGATGGCGGCTACGTGCTATAGGCTCAATAGCCACACCGTAGCCCCACAACTAGAAATCAAGCTGAACGCTGTCCAGTATTTCACAAGAGAACAGCAAGATTAGAAAAAACTCAGAAAGACAGAAGTTCTAGCGACCCTTTGGAGGGGTAAAAAACGCAGCTGCACCAGCTGTTTTATTTCCTGCATCACCATTTGTCTTTTAGCGGTTGCAGATCTCGGACCTTTGGTCCAGACTGGCTGGCACGGAAAGCCCCACCAGTATCAGTCTGGACAATAAGCTCAATGTTATGGCTTATTTGCATGGCGGAGGGAGGGGGGGCACTAATGCTTTTGTTGAAATACCAAACGGAAGTGGTGTATGTAAATTTGGATTAGGCGGATAAGGCCCCTGTCAGCTTCAATAAGTATTGTTGCCATTGTGTGTGAGTGTGTGTAGATCTGTTTGTGTGTTTGCATGTGTGGCTTTAGGCTGAAGAAATGCATATAAATGAACTCTTTACCTGCAACTACCACTTCAATTAAAGGCTGCACTTAGGCAGAGCTCATAACTGTGTGTGTGTGTGTGTGTGTGTGTGTGTGTGTGTGTTTTCACAGGAGATACTGGAGTGTGTGTTTGTGCAGGAACATATGTCTATATATACGCCTGAGGGGAAGACCAATCCGCACTTTTAAATCACACCTTGAACTGCCTGATGACTGCGGGCTGACGGGGCTCTGTGTCCGAAGATGATAGTGCCGCTCTATGACTCAACCTATATCTGGCGTTACGTTCCCGGCATCACGTTCCGCACGGCGCCGGGGGAGAAAGAGCGAGGGACCAAGGAAAGCACTGATAAGGCGTGGAGCTAGTCGTGTAGAGGGTCAGTGCAGCGGAGAGATAGGGCAGCTACATGGCAAAAGGAAGCCAAGCGTGACCACTTTCTTACTCTTTCACTCATCCGCCTTTCCTTTCCATCCCTCCACCCCTCCGGTCATCCTCAATACGGTCCTGTTATCTCACGCAGCACTGATGGCTGGTGCATGTATGTGTATGCACGCTTAGAAATACGGGTTCTAAAAGGGTTCTTTATGGAGGGCTGAGGTTCTATCGAAAACCATTTGCTGCTGACAAACCCTTTGTTGATGAAAGCATTTGTTGAAGGTTCTTTTTAAGAACCCTTTTCATCCAAAGAACCCTTTCTGGAATAAAGAGTTCTAAATAAAAACCCTTGGATTATAAGAGGGTTCTTGGTAGAATCCCCTTTGTGGGTTCTAGATTTTTAAAAAAAAAAAGCTTCTCCACCTTTGGAATATACATAAAAGGGTTCTTGGTTGAACCCCCTGGCACCCTCAGAAGGTGAAAAGATTCTGGGTAGAACCCCTGGAGAGGGTTCTGGGTGGAACAATTGCAACATAAAAGAGTTCTCCTCTTTTATGGAAATCGTACATGGGTTTCTGGGTGAATATTTCACAGATGGTTCTACCAGGAACCAAAAAAGGCTCTTGTATGGGACCCCGAAGAACCCTATATGGTTCTAGTTAGCTCTTTTATTTCCAAGAGTGAAAAGCTTGTATTTGCCAATGTTTATTTTAAATGAAGGAGCAGTTCTCAGTAGAGGTTCTACATGAAACCCTTTATAGTTCTAGTGAGCGTCTTTATTTCTCAGAGTGTTTCTTTGCTTGTATTCATGCTCTTATTTGTGTATGAATGAGTTTGTGTCAGTCTGCCATTTTGTCATCCCTGTGTTCAATTCCTCTAAACATCATTTCAGCCACTATTGAGGTCTGCGACGGCGAGCACACAGCCGTCCTTTCAGCATGAACAAAAAGTAAGGATGAGACGAGGTAAAGCCCCTGCATCGATTTTATACCCACTCCTCGGCTGCAGCTGTCCTTGAATATAAATGACGGTGTTTCAACCCACTCCTCTCTGCAAGGCTCCCAGAATTCTTTATGGCTATCATAGCGAGGATCTCCCTCATTTTCTAAGCTTACCCAAACCTGCTCCTCTCATATCCCCACAGCAACCGGAGGATAGACCTCGACATCTGCCTCATCACTGAAACTCATTCTGACGCCCAAGAGGGAGGCAAACTAAGAGAGAATTTGATCTCCGTGAGTCTCTGGGAGCGAGTTCTCTAATCTTTCCCCCACCAATCCGGCGGGGCAGGGACACTTACTGTACAACTCACTCATCTCCAGCGGCGGCTTTGATTCTCTCGCTCCTCTCTGCTGATTTCGCATAATCACACGGTAATGAGGTTGGCTGCGGTGCGCTGGCGTGGCCCCGGTGCGCGGCTAGCTTGTGCTCGCATGTTAAAGGGGCTGCGAGGAGGTTTTAGTTAAGAGGAGGGGAGGAGGAGGAGTTGGAAGGAGTGGAGGGAGAAAAAGGTCTGGAGCCCCCTACTTTGCGAGCACATTTGTTGGAAACACAATTACACAGGCGCACAGAAGCATACCGCGCTCCACAATGATTTCTCCATTCTCCAGCTGGTGGAGCGGCTAATTTCCTTAGCAGCTAAGTACTTATAGATTGCTCTGTAACAGAAGCTCGCGACAATGGAGCTGAGCCCAACGGACGAGGGCAATGTATCGCATGATTGTTTCTGCCTCATATCGGCCATATAGCGAAGCTTGTTCTCATACAGGGGCCACATTACCGTGTTACACACTCAGGAGGTAAACATTCAGGCTCGGGAACTGATTTCCTGACAAATAAGTGTGCTGTTTTCACTGTGACCTGAACAGAAATACAGTGAGTGGATGAGATTTCAGGAACACTCAGCTGAGAAAAACAAGCAATATCACATAACAAAAATACTCCAATACAAGTACAAGTTCTGCAAATGTTGCTTAACCCTTTATAAGAAAAATTATGTAAGAATAATCAGGAAAATGAACTTAAAGTATTAAAAGTACTATGAAATGTTCTTGCATGAAAAATAACTGAAACAATTATCAAAATAGTCCATTCATTTTCTGTCTAATTGTTTCAGCTGGACTTGTACATTTTCTTAAGTTTGTGCAAAAATTCTAACTTGTAAAGTAACTAGTAACGTAGTATGTAATGGAGTAGAAGTTTAAAGCATGAAAAGATTATATTCAAGTAAAATAAAGTGCTTTTTTTAAGTGTGTCATTACATCTCTTACCTAATGGGTGTGTGGTGGTGGTGGTGTCCTTCTACATTCTCTCAAAAAAACTAGATCCTACATTTCCCATAATACAACCAACAGCATATATTTTGTTATACTCTGGATGCCTGCCCTGCCCCCAGGCTTTCTGAGGTCTTGTGATGACACACAAGACACTAGCTGAGTGGTTCTCCTCATGGCCAATAAACCTTTATGTGTAAAATCGGTGGAATTTCCCTTTAAAGGACAAGGAGGTGCACAACAATGCAGTTGTTCAGATCTAAATACTCCCCCTCTCATCAGTGGCCCCCACCATTCACGACTGTTCAATCCTACTAAAAACGTATAACATTTTCAACCGACCAAACCAAGTCCTGCTCAGTAATTTCCTAAAGCAGCTGAGCTGGGAACTGTAGTTTTTGTAGCGAATTTGGTTCAAACAGGAGAAAATTGTGCATTTGTTGGGGACTATTTTTCAGCTGTGGATTAATACACATTTCGTGCTCTGGTGAGCATGTGCAGCAGTAGAACGCTGCGTGTGGCATTGACTTAAAACAAGCTGCAGTGCCCACGTTCAGCACAATGAAGGAACGTGTCACTCAGAGCAACAGTGTGGCTCACACACAAAGAGGAAGCTAAATCAGGCTTTTAATACACAGGCAACACTTAAATTCATCGTTTCTGGTCTTTTAATTGCATTTTTTTGTCAATAGAACACGTCCCACATACGTAGAATATTCACCTAGAGCTTAAATTAAAAAAACTACATGTGCAAGTGATGCATTTGATGTTTGATTAAAGCGACAGGCTGCTCGTAATATTATATCCCTCACTGTGATATTATAGAAGGTCTCAAGGTGGCTCATAAATAAGTATTACCTTTACGCCAGCAGTTATTTAGTCAGTGTCCTATTTTCCAGATGGTGGCTCTCTTATTTCATCAACTTTACTTGGATGCACTCAGATCAGAGGGAATATCCACGCAGGAGCCTGTGCAGACTCGTGCTTGTTGTGTGCATATCCCATAACATCACAAGTGCCAGGCGTCACGCTGAGACTGGACATGAGGCGACGGACCGCTGCAAGCTACTGTCAAACTCCGCGGGGGGTGTCGTTTACCCATCATGCAGTGTTGTGGAAAGCGAGGCATCACCAGTCGTGTCATTAACCCTTTACGTGTGGCTGCTTCCCGACAAGCAGACATCGAGCCGAATATCATTTTGTCTTCTATAGAAGTCGACACTGTAAAGGTGCCAATTTACTGCAGTGGTTTATTGAATTTCAGTGTGTTCAAACTGTGAGCGTTTGATTCATTCAGAGAGTCAGATTTATATTTGTTTTAGTGTCTCATATAAAACTAACATCTAGAACCATATAGGGTTCTTCAGCTTGTCCCCATTGAGGAATCCTTTTTGGCTCCCACTGGAACCCGTGGAAACTTGAAAAGTTTTAAGTTTTTAATTTTTTTTTTAAGTTTCCTTTGTTGAACTTTTTTTTTATAGAGATTCCATTTAGAACCCAACTTCAAGGTTACACCTAGAAGCATCTATGAAATGTTCCACCCAGAGCCTCCAATGAAAGGTTCCACAGAGGACCCTCCTATGGTTAAATGGTTCCACCCAGAACCCTCCCTGGGGTTTCTATTTGGTACCTTTCCACCTTGTACGAGTATTAACAAGAACCCTTTAATATTCCAAGGGTTTCATGTAGAATCCACCCACTATGTTCTACCCAGAACCCTTTTACACTGCAAGAGTTTAGTCTAGAACCAACCCAGGGTTCTGTTGAGGGGATGTTGTACCCAACACTGAGCCTGTTCATGTATAACCCATCCAGGGGGATCTAAAATATATCTTCTATAGAGGGTTAATCCTCTTGTCTTCCAATTGTTCATCATTTTAACAATCTATGTGACAATAACCAATGTTTAAATTGAGAAAACATCTTTTAACAATCCTTGAAGAACTCTTTCTTCCAAAGGGGGTTCTCTGGATACAAATGGAATTCTTAATGGAACTTACAAACAATGCTTGACGAACACTTTCTTCAATAAAGGGTTGTTCAGATGCAAATGGTTCTGGGTAGCCATTCAAGGGGAGCCCACTGGACTCCCCTAAAATGTGTTCATCTCATTGTTATATTTTATTGAACTCTCTTCTCACATTCAGCTGCAGAAAGTTTATTAGAGCTCAATTAATCTGAGTCTCAGACTTTATTAGAATTTGTGCCATCACAACTAGTATTTATATATTTATATATTTATATACTATGGATGTTTTGATGATGGGCGTAAATATTTTTTTAATCATTTTTAACAAGGGAGTTGAATCTTTGTGGAAAAAACATATTAAACACATTATTATTCCAAGCAAACTATTTTCATGTCGTAAACATGTCTGGAGGGTCTTTCATGTTTATAATTAAGGCCTACACACACATACACCACACACTATTTAAAATATAGTTTATGTAACTTTGTTTACTGTTTAAAATGTGTAAATATGTTTTAATGTATTGTTATTGTGTGGATATCAATCATCATTATTGGATTTTTCTGACTTTCAGATATTAATACTAGTATAGGTTATGATCTAAACACAATGACACTTTCAAAATATATACTTTTTTCAAGCTTTTAATCAATTTTAATCATGGATTTTAATCAGCCTTCATCACTGTCAAAAGCCACCACATGTTTCTGAGCATCATTGCCTCCCCGCAAATAAACTTAAACTGATAATTAAGACTGAAAATGACAAATATCCATCTGTTTTCAGTCATCTGTTGTTCTGTTTTCTGGCTGTTTGTGAAACATATTGTGGTGGTTTCTGAATGATATATGCTGTTTGCAATTTAAAAAATAGAACTTGACTAACTTGAGTGCTCGAAGATGATTTATACAAGGCTCGCACCCACCTACACACACATTAACACACACACACACACACACACACACACACACACACACACACACACACACACACACACACACAGTCCAACCTACCCCACTGACCTGCTTTCTCAACACAGCAGATGTACATGATGTTCCCTCTCCCTTTTTCTTTCTCTTTCTCTTTCTCTTTCTCTTTCTCTTTCTCTTTCTCTTTCTCTTCTCTCTCTCTCTCACTCTCTCACACACACACAGATGAGGGGGTGAAGAGCGGAGAGGTCTTGTGGGTGCTCATCACACACACTTGACAGAAGCAGTGCTCTTGGCAAGGAGGAGCTACATGATATATGAAGATGGCCACTTTGAGCCCGTCATCACACACACACACACACACACACACACACACACACACACACACACACACACACACGCACTGCTCATCAGCCCCCTGCCCTCTAACCGGCTCTTGAGACACTGATGGTGACATATATGGAACACATGCAGACTGAAGCCTCTTAAATATTCATGTCTCGTCTGTGTGCCCGTACATCGCCGTGTGCAGCACAGACAGCACGTGCATGTTTGTGCGTGTGTGTGTGTGTGTGTGTGCATGTCTATACATTTGCAGACAGATGCCAGTCTGGGCTTGTGGGCGTGTGTGTGCGTTGGCTGCATATCTGTACATGATTGTATACTTAGCGGGCAGCTGTGAACGTCTATCGTCCCATATTTCAACTCTAACTATAAAACCTGTGAGTCTATTTTTTACAGTGCAGACACTCTGATTTCATTCCAGTAGCATCCATGTCTGTATGATATATGTAGTGAAAACTTTGAATGAATTACTCAATATTTTTTAAATACAATGTTTTGAGTTCCTAAAATGCAAAGCTTTAGGTTTAGCTAAAGAAGAAAAGTAATTTGTCTCAACAAAAGCTGAAGAAAGCCCAAGAATTTGAGTTAAGCTCAAAACTCCAACATATCTAAAAAGTATCTCTTCAGTCTTGAGAAAAGAAGATCCTGCACACTGCTCTTGCTCAGCATAACAATTTATTGGTAATGCGACTGTTTTGTTTTTCGTTCATTAGATATGCAGTTTCTACTCTTGTAAATAAATAAATGTGCCGTGGTGTCTCACTTGTTCCTGTTTTTCTTAATGTGACAGATTGTACACTTGTCACTGTCAATTATTGAGAGGAACTCCCACACCTGTGCCCACAGAATGAGCGGAGCATTATCTATTTAAGATTAATGTTGTAAGAGTTGTTTTAAAACTCCCTTGACAAAAGCACAGAGAGACCGGAACGGTAGTATTATCAATAAATTGTGATGCTGAGCAAGAGCAGTGAGCGGGACCTTTTTATCTCAAGACTCTACTTCTTAAAAAACTTTCTGGATCCATAAAAGACAAGAGCTAGTGGATAATATGGGGATTTTTGCAGTATGTCACACTTCGGGCTTGTATAGTCTTAAAAGCTCCTGTCTGGCACGGGAATCAAGGTCAGGGTCCGACAATTTTGTAGCTTTCAGAAACTGACAATCCACCAATCATACCCACTATACACAGCAAATGGGCTGGTATACTGAGATATGAAAGTAAGGCAGGGTTTGCATCCTTTTTCATTCTTCACACAACTATCTCTGTTACTTTTAATGTGTACAACTAAGTACAACACAACATATGAGACTGTGTTCACTTTTTTTGCCTGTATGGATGTGAAATAGGTCTTATATTGCATTCATCATGGCATTAAAAAGGTCTGAAACATTCTCAAGTTTAACTTGTTGAAACCTGCAGAAACTCCAGGATACAATATGAAACATAAATGTCATCCAGAGTTTGCATGAAGTTAAAACCGGCATTAGCTTAAAGGTGCAATAAGTAAGAATTTGGCCACCTGTCAAATTCATACTCCAGTTAGCCTTGCAGCTAGCCGTCTGGCTAGCTGATTCGAGTTTGCCCGGACATGGAGCTTGCAGCACAGGAGAGTGTTGGTGTTCAGACCACTGGCATAGGAGCCCTGGACATTTTGAGAGTTTATTTTGTTTGATTAAGAGAGCTTGTGGACTGTTGCTTTTGAGGTACAAAGTGGTAACATGAGACGGGGCAAGACAGGCTAGCTGGTTAGCATGCTAACTTCAGTAGATATCACTCTAACAAAAAATTTCTTGACATACTGATAATCATTTCAGTTAATCCTTGAATGTTTTAAATAATAATTATTACACATTGTACCTTTAAATCAAGTTGCTGATATCAAACAAGGCCATTCAGAAGAAGTATGAACATATTTGCCTTTAGATGTGGTTAGACGACATGCCGCGTCTACTTTGTTTAAGCATACTTAACCCTTTACTGAACACAAACCAGGAGAGAACCTACAATCCACACAAGGAAGAAGATAAAGAACATAAAGAAGAACATAAAACGCATTTCTCAAAAGGCAGCAATTGCTCCACACACCCACCACGGTGATCCTTCACGTCTGTAGTAATTTAACACATTGTTGTGACTTGAACAAGCTACGACAAAACAGCTGATGGTTTCGGATATGAATACAGCGTGAGTGCAATAACGTGCACAAAAGGACCTTTGGGTCCGTCCGGGTCTTTACGAGACACCGTTTTAATAAAAGCCCTCGTCTCAAGGTCTACCTCAGTGCTGTAATGTATGGTCGAGTGTCTGGGCCTATTTGCCGTTATAACACTTGAATCTAATCAGAGGATAGGCCACTGTTAGAGTGTTCGGAGAAACCACTTGTGCCCACAGGCAATCAACACCTCATCAGAGGCCCCCCTCTCATGTGGAGAGAAGGGGGCACAAGGCCCAGCAGTGAAGAGCACAATTTTACCTCCTTGTCTTTTTTTCCCCCCTTTTTTCTTCTCTTTCTGTGCCCTTTTGTTGTGCCACTCGTCTCTTTATTGTGCGTTTCTCAAGTCTTGTCGGACTCTCTTTGTGAGGTAAATGCATAAAAATAAACTTTTCGTGGTGTGAAATGCATGAAACAGGCGCACACACTGAGGATCCAATCACAAGTGAACAGCTCTAAGTTTGAAAGTGCACAACTGGCATTTAGAATGAGTCTCCAGATGTGTCTTGAGTGACCATTTGTGATTGGATCTCACTTCCCCACTCTATATGCAAATAAACACTGGGGCTGTTCTGTTGGTTGAATATCCATTACTGTCCATTATGCTGTTCAATACAAATATTTGACAATTTGTTCTGTTTTTTGTTTGTTTAGCGTCACACTAAATCCCTATATCTGTCTACATGAGCCTGTTTTACTTGCAAAGTCAGCAGCCTGAGATGCTCTGTGGTGCGCTGGGATTTTATACCTGAATTTACTTTTTCTGACTGTGGAAATCTGATGTTTTCACATCACAGATGATGAAGAAAGGCAAAAGGTAAAGGCCAACTTTAGTGTGACCATGCAATCACGCATAGTGCAATTAACGACAAATTAATTGACAGACTCAGAGAAAATAAAAAAGTGCATCATAGCGCACCTTGGAGCGACTCTCCTGTCTGCTCTTCACAGCAACACAATGTTTCCTGTAAGGAAAGAAACAACTAAATGTATTGAGTTTGATGAAATGCGGATTTATCAACATGGTACTGCAGGGATTTCAACCCCTGTATGCTACAAGAATGAGGTCGTATGCGGCTGAGACAATCTCCAAATGCGGCCTGAGTGATCGGATCTCAGTGCTTCCTCAATGCATCTTGGGTAAATTCACACCTGTCTACCTCGAGTTTGGATCTCATTCATACAAACTGGAAATTTATGTGTTTTTGCTGATTTTAACCGCCTTAATTTTCTAATTTCATGTCATGAAGCCAAGATGAGGTGTCTGCAGGCAGCAGTGCTCATTAGGAGTGAATGAAATGCAACACCTTATCATTATTGAGTAAAAAAAAACAACAACTCCTTTTTGGCATTCAGATGAGATCACAACACAAGAAATTGTGCTTTGTTTCTTGACGACAATAAGTCTGGTCTGAAAATGTAGCACATGATAGCAACTGCATTCAAAGGATTGTTGGATTGTGTGCTGTTGACATGTGAATTGTCGTGCAGCCCGTAATTGGGAGCGCACAAATTGGCCACATCACATGTAACGCGGTAATAAGAGGCCCGGACGGGAGCGACACAGACTGTTGATGCAGGCGCAGCTTCACAGTTGTGGGATGAACACTTAGTGTGAGCTCTACCGGGAGGAATACTGTACAACCTGGGCCCAGACTTGAGATTCACTTCATGTCTGCGGAGGGAATAATCTACGCTTTCCCTATTGTCACCCAGTAGCAGTTCATATCTCCACCCCAGCACATTGATCTGCTTCTGAAACATAACAGAGGGAATGTATGATGTCTGTTCCCTGTGAATACTCTTCCACCTGTTTCCCCCACGATTCCCGTCAAGAGAGACAGACAGAGAGAAAGCGGGGGAGAGGGTGAAAGAGGTAAGATAGAGAAGAAAGGAGACGTAATACACACAGACACAGACACACTAATGATGTTGTCAGACAGCCTTCGAGTCTTTGAACACACTCCCAGTTGTGTTTGCGGGTGCGCCGCTGCGCGCACACTTGTGGACTAACACATCATCGTATTAGACAGGCACTCCATCACTGTCAAGTGGCAAATTTGGAGGGAGAGGCAGCTTCCTGCAGTTGCAACAAATCTCAAAAAGCCCTTTTGTGTCTGTCAGTCTACGAGTCTTTCATTCTGACGGCAGAGAGAACCAACAACATCAGACTTAACAGCGTTCTTTTCATCTCGCCCAGGATAAAGGAAGACAAACAAACCGGTTATGTTCTCTCTGCATCACATGGTCCAATTTTTTATACACTCTTACAAATAAACATGCTAACTAGAACCATATAGAGTTCTATGGCTTGGCTCCATCGGAGAACCCATTTTGGTTCCTGGTAGAACCTTTTATAAAGGTACAACTTGGAGCCCTTTCAGAAGGTTCCACCTAAAACCCAACAAAAAAGGTTATACTTAGAACAATTTGTGAAACCCCACCCAGAAGTTTCTACCCAGAACCCCTTTTAAAATCCAATGGTTTCATCGAGAACCTAACAAGGAGGTTCTACCGAGAACCCTTTTATATTCCAAATGTTTTATTTTGAACCCATCCAGTGGGTTCTGCCAAGAACCTCTTTCACCCAAACTCCTCATAAGGGGATGTACCGAGCACCCTTTTCGATTGCAAGAGTTTTATCCCGAACCCACCCAGGGGGGTCAGATTCCACCTGAGAGCCTTTTCATATTCCAAGTTCTTCAAGGTTTTCAACAGTCCTTGAGGAACTTTTTCCTCCTAAAAGGGTTTTTAATGGACCCCTTAATATTACAAAGAACCCTTGACAAACCATTTCTTTGAGGAGGTTTCTTTAGAAGCAAATGGTTTGTGGTAGAACCTCAGCCTTTCAGGGAGAACCTGTTTCGAACCCTCATTTCTAAGAGTGTAGGAGTCATGTAGCGCTGGAATATTAGACTGGAGATACCTGTTACGAGGATAAAGTCGGATTATCCAGCTGGTTTTAGCATCTAAAGTGGCGTTTAGTGGTCATTATACAATATCGTCTGCTACTGTATCAATTCACCATTGTTGTGTGTTTAAATTCACGCACAATGAGGATTTTTAACATTAAAATACAAGCTGCATAAACAGCATTTCTCTCTAACACTGCTGTTTCAGTCAGCAGCCCTGCAGCTTACTGAGCAGAACTTTGCACCTACGCGCTCTCAGTAATGTTATTCATGGCCTCCCTGACTGACACATTAATCAAAAGCACAATCTACTGTTATCCGACATGATCAAGTGCATGGCTCCTCGTGTCAGATGCCCCGACCGCTTAATGTAGATTTTATAGTTTAATAGTTGCACTCAAGACGGGGGACAAGTAAACACAAAATCAGTTACAATGATGGCTCACAGCTCAGGCCATCATTGGCACGGCGGTGGCTGTCTGACTCATGACCTGAGACTGAAAACATTACAATATGTGTGTTTGCGTGTTTCTGACTGGTTCTTTACTGTGTTTGGGCGAGCAGCCTTGTCTTTCCTTGCTACTACTGCTGTCACTACTAGCAGCAAGTACTTTGCCAGTTTTTTGCCACTACACATGCTGCACAGAACACACTCTATTTTAAGTTCATTAAAAATAACATTGCTATAAATATAAATCACCAACCGGCATTTAATGCTGTTACACTTAAACTTATCAAACCATTTGTGACGACCCTGTGTGGCCCTTGTCATATATGTGATGCTACAAGCTGCCTATAGGTGGAATGAGTCATCAGAGGAGATGCAGCACACCTGTACAGGCTGGCTCACCTGTATTTAAGAGGGCTCTCATTCGCCGTCACACATGTTGTGACCACTCCAGCTCTGCGCATGTTCATTATTTCTTGAGTTTTACATTTTAAGACAGTCATGATCCTACCAATTTCCATGTTTTCTTGCTGTTTATGTTAATTTGTAGTTTTTAGTAGCCAGTTTGTACCAACTTTAACACTTGGAGTCATGCATCTTACTTAAAACAAGGACCCACGTAAGAAACACTCAACAGCAAAGTCTCCTTCCAGAAATCATGACCAAATTACTCAAGATAATCCACAGACCTTGTTGTGAGCAGTTTCAAGTAGGAACTATTTTCTTTCTATGGAACTATATCCACCAACTGTACAGCGCAGCATCTACTCATGATGGACAGGCTTGACAGCGCAGGATGTAAATATTAATGGCGTCCTCCTCAGCTGTAACCTCTCGTCCATCAGCAGATGCACGCTTCCTTCTGCTTCCTGTTGTATTCTAGAGAATTTTCAGTCAAAACTCACTTCGACCATAGATATTTAATCAGATTTCAACTTATTTAATGTACGTCTATGGCTCCAACCTGCTTTTTAGGCTCATTTCTGAACGTGCAGTTGCTACATGTTGCTCCTTTAAGTACATTAGTGGAGTAGTTTCACCACTGGCTAAAAGGTGTCATTAATCATAATTAGTACTTAGACTTTTCAGCAGATTTTGCTTGAGAATTTATATTACACTTGGTCCTTAACGTTGTGCATGTAATGTTGGACTCATACAATAAGCAGAATGAAGAACCATCTGAATACAAAAACTAAAATGAAATAAAAAGAGGTGAGAAATAAAAATTAAAAAGTACGGAGCAGCCTGTAGGCCCCATACTGATGTACCTTTACAGTATTGTTAATAATAACTTGTAATCAAGCATTTTCTCCTTTGTGGTGTTGCTACTTTTAAGTAGAGGATATGAATACTTTTTTTTCTTCACTGACTAATAATACAACTCCTGCTGTAGTGCCACTATACTACTTTATACTAATTTAAGCAGCAGCATCAGTGGTGCTGCAGCTGCTACCTCTATGTCTGTGATAATGATTACTGTAGGGTAAAACGGGAATAAAACAGACAGGAGGTTACACATTATGTAAAAATATGCTTTAAGCAGTGATTCACAAGACGACGCGCTGCCACATTGTTAAATTAGCCCTCAGTAACGCAGAGGAGCCGTTAGCTAACCAAACGAAGAAATGCAGAACATGCTAGTGCAACAGAAGAAAGACAACAAAATGCCAAGATTGCGATACAAATCTGCCGTGTTGTCTCTTTGTGGATGAATTGTTTGACACACACACACACACACCCCCTTCCCTCCTCATCCTCGTCATGCTCGCCACCACCCCTCCTCATCCTCCTCATCCAACTTGAGAGACAATTCCTCTGTTCCTTAATGATGTCTGTGTGGGAGGGGCTTTTTTTTTTTTACAGCATCAAAGACAAGACACTCAAAGGCGAGTATAAGAAATGACTTAATCATTGCACCAGCGCTCTATCTCTATGTCTCTCGCCCTCTCCCTCTTTCCCTTTAACTGACACACACACACACACACACACACACACACACACACGTTCACACACTCCTCTCCTTCTGTGTAACTTTGCTAGAGGCAGCGGCATGGCACCTTCTCTCTTTCTTTAGAACATTCTCGCACTAATCAGTGGAACCCTGTCCTCCTCGCCCAACACACAAGGGGAGTGTGTGGGGCATGAATAACGTCAGCCATGTTCCCTTTTTCTATCTATCACCCTCTACCCAAAAAAATAAAAAAATAAAATCAACCCAACCCCTCCCCTATGAGCCCTGGGTGAGTCTTTCTGGAGACAGCACCCTTCTTTTTGATGTTTGACAACTGAGAGAGAGCAGAGAGAGGAGGGGTGAGGGGAGGTGGAGCGGGGGGGACTGCACCTTTCATCCAGCGGATGTGATCCTAAAGGGAAAGAAGGGATGTGTGCGAGTGTGAGCCTGTGTGTGTATGTGTGTGCATATTTTGGGTTTGTGTCTCTGCAGGTCATCTAAAAAAATTACAAGATAGTCATTTATGTGCAAACGCAAAAACCCCCCACAAATGATCAGGAGGTACAGTGAGTTACAAATCACAAACGGTATCCATTCATGCAGAGTGTTTTTTGTGAGGTTTTGAGATTTCTACAACAGCGGGTATATAATAGAGGTGAGTAATTTTGTGCACAAATCAAAAAATTAGAGCATTCTTGATCTTTGAATTTGATCTGTCACCTTTAAAGGGCTTTCACACTGATGCGCAGTAAGGTGCCACCTTTAGTCACTTCAGTGAGGTATAAGTCAAAGAGGGAAAGTGATTTTGATCACAGCGGTAGGGGTATTTAAGTTTAGTGTGCTGAACTTCTAGAGGTAACCAGGCTAGAAGCTTCACAGCAGCCATTTTGACATGAAACAGTATGGCAAACGCAGGTGTTACCAAGTAAATTCAGTGAAACAGCACTCTTTTGATGCTGTAATCTTCGTTGTTCTTGCAGCTACCTCGCATGTAGAAATCCCTAGAATCTATCACTGACCGATCAGGGCCTAGATGATTAGTAGTCGGGCAAGATCTCCGACAAAAACAAACCTTTGTCCATCATTATGTCGGGCAAAGAAATTTCCACTTCACCCAAGGTATGACTCACTTGAAGCTGAGTATGAAAAATGATCAGTCCTCTATAAAAGTAGATATGATTTGTGGTAAACCTGCAGCACGCTCGTAGCGCATTTGATGAAATCGGGCAGATATGTGTTTTCATACCTGTAGAAGAACTACAGCGACACTCATACCCACACGTGTCATGCTCTGAGACGTCATCCTGCAGTAATGAACCTCCGTGATCCGTGTTCCACTGTGTTCTTTGCACAGCGGGGGTGAAGACACGCAGTCCATGTCCCTCAACTCGCAGAGAGCGGCGGAGAATTGAAGTCACATGTGTCCTTGTCCCCGCGTGGAGGCTCTTGTCATTGTGCAGCAATAGGCCTATGATCTCCCTCGCTCACTAACATAAAGCCCCCTCAGGCTGCTCTCTCGCCCACCTAAGGTTTCAAGGTTGCTGCTCCGCTGTCACATTCTGACTGTTCGTCTCTTTTTTTTTTCTTTCCTCTGCTGTGAATAGAGTAATCACCTCCCCCTCACTGACTGCACCGTGAGCTTATCGTTAGACCCAGATCATGCTTTGGTAATGGAGTCTTGAAGTCAGTTTATGCATACAGTACCTCCTCTTCTGCTCTAAGTTTCCTGACAGCACATCGACAGTCAGCTAGCCCCACTTCTGAGCTGTAAGCAGCAATCACACTCATTTGTCTTCATGTTATTATTCTTCACTTCTGTCTTTCTTTGCTCATTTGCACTATGATTATAATTTACATAATGCATTAATCCCTACGGAATCTATGGAGCCTGATACACCCCAGCTGTATTTCAGTACCTGTATAGAGTAGACATGCCATTACATAAGTTATAAGTTATTTAATGCGTTAGATGGAGCCTGATACACTTCATTGTATGTACAGTACAGTAAACTGTGACCATGTACACAGTTTAGCAGGACTTACACATCGTAATTGTTAATATTCAAGTGCATGTTAGGTTTAGGGCCAATGCAGTGAATATGTTAGATCCCCCCTACAGCAGTGTTTCCCAACCCAGGTCCTGCATGTTTTAAATGTTTCCCTGCTCCAACACACCTGATTCAAATGATCAGCTCGTCATCAAGCCTCTGCAGAAGCCCAATAATGACCTGATCATTTGAATCAGGTGAGTTGGAGCAGGGAAACATCCAAAGCATGCCGGGCAGGGGGTCCCTGAGGACCAGCGTTGGGAAACACTGCCCTACAGGCATGTATTAAGACATACACGATGTGTTTCCTCCAACAAAAAAGTATGATTTTCACATTAAAATCCTTAAAAAAGACACCTCCTCCTTCTACCTGATAAAAAAGTTCCAGAATATATGAATGTGCAAATTTTGTTCACTTATGTGGCGACGCGTGCGAGCTAGTTCAGGCAGTCAACTCGAGCTGCACCGCCAATCACACACGACATGCCTCACTCTTAGTAGCACCCTTCCAATCTGGCGGTCTATTTAAACCGCTAAACCTCCCATCTAACTACGTCCTGCTGCTGAATAAACGCGAGTTGTCTAACTGAAATAAAGTTTCCTGCTGGACACAAGATGTCTCCAACTTCAATGTAATGTCAATGTAATGGGACCAGTACTGACTTCCAAACTCGCTGTGATGTCACAAATCACACTCGTTAAGTCCACCCCTCAAAATTAAATTTTCAATAAGAAACTTTCCAGCCTTATAGTGTCAAACTCCACACATGCATCGTTCTGCACAGCGAAGCTCAAACATTCAACTGTAGGAACAAGAAGAAAACAGATATCTGAGTGGAGCGGGACTTTAAAGATGCCCTGCGGAGGTTTCTCGTGAACAAGGTTCCTGTTAACTTTCGCTGCTGTTCACCAAAATGCGTCCAACAAATGTGTTGAATGCTTTTCCTTTCATAAAACGTTTGCGAGACTGGTTATAAGACCCAAGGGTAACAGCTTTTTATATATAATGTAAAAAATGTTCAATATGCTGGCTGAAAAGCAGTGATGGAGGAAGTATTCAGATTTTTTTTACTGAAGTAAAATGAATAGTACCACACTGCAAATAATCGTGCATTGAAAGCGAAAATGATAAATTACAATATTTCACTCTGAAATGCAGTGGAGGAGAAGTAGAAAGTAGCACAAGAAGAAAATAAAAGGGGCTTTGTTTTTGGTCTCATTTCGGTTGCATTATATAACCTGGAAGTGCAAATCACTAATTATAAGGCAGGTGCCATCAATTTTACCTGCGTACACAAGGTTTTGTTTGCTCAGAATCTTTTATGAATCGAATATAGACACACCATTGAAGTTCAAGTGTAAATGTAAGAACGTTTTATATAATTCAGGCCCAAGTACCTAAAATTTGTTAAGTGCTTGATAAGATGTTGGCCTACTATATTCTATCACTGCTGAACCTGCAAATCAGTGCTTACAGCAAGTTTCCTTCAGTTGCTTCTATTGTTGCACATCGATTAACCTTGAGTTCAATGAAAAACCCAAAAACACTTCACGATTTGCAATCCACCAGCGCTCGTGTGTTTGTCTTACTCCTGTGAAAACATGTTGCGGCCTCCCGCTGAGATGGGGCGAAGTGTTGAAAACCCTAAGATATAATTTGTCAGAATGTCGATACTTTGGTCACTGTCTGAATCAAAGAGCACGGGGGCTTTGCTGTAAACTCATTTTACACCAACGTTCAGCGCTCGTGCAGCAAGAAGTTCTTTGCAGAGAAAGAAATTGGACACATCAGAGAATGAGGCTGCGGCATTTAATCACAAAATAACTCCCGCATGCCTTGAAGATCGCAGATTGATGATTTACTGCTGCGCAAGAGAATCTGAGGGCAGATCTGTCTTTTAAGACCCTCTTAAAATGTCCGGGTATTGCTCCTCACTTAATAAACCCACTGGAAATGGCCAGTGTCATTGCATTGAACGAATTCAAACACAGTTTTTAGGAGTTTTACAAGGTCAGCAGCGGAGTTAGGACACTTGTGGTCTTTACACACACACACAAACGGGCCACACACACTTTGCGTCCATAAATCCAAGCATGTCGGCCTTGGTGCAGTAAAACCAGCAGTCTCTCTTTCTGTCTCTTTATCATTCCTTACAGAGTCGTCACACACCTCAACACATTCGTCCTCCATCCTCCCTCCATCTCTCTTTTTTGCCCACTCCTTACCTTCAGCTTCATTCAGCCCGCCCAGACCTTGGAAAAGTTGTAATTGAATGCAGTCGGAAGACTTGGTTGGGGAGGGTGGGGTGCACTCGAGTCTTTTCATGAATTGTCCTGCATGCACATGAGTGTCTTCAGAGATAACCGAGTGCACTTTCTCAAACCTGTTCAAGTATTTCAGTCCCGCATTTTGTGTGGTATGAAAAACTTTTTTTTTTTTTCACAATGACCGCCATGGATTTTTGAATTATACAATGAGTTTGGAGAACCTAAGCCTGGAGGTCACACAAATTTTTCAGCCCAAGGAGGATAGTCACCAGAACTAGGGCTGTGTCCTGATTTCATACACGTCTTAAGCAGGTTTTGCAGCTCAGTATTCCCAGAAATGATGCCCACATTGGACGATTCTGCACCTCATGATTTGCATCCATTGTAAAGTTGGAGGTTGGTGTAGTGGATGGGTGTGTAGCACATCCCATCACTGATCTCTGCCTTTTAAATCAACTGTAACCATGATTTCCCCCCTGATTTTAACAAAGTGTTTTAACCCTAATCATACCTTTAAAATAGTTTATTGTCCATAGCCACAATCTTTCCCTAAACTCACAGAACCGTAGGTTTCATGCACAGGTATTGCAGAGATTGAGACTGAGATTTTTTGAGTGTACAAAAAGGCTGTAACTGAATGTTGTCTGAGGTTCTGCAGGATCGTCCAACCTTGACATTCTTGTCTGCCAATACGAGCGAGTTCTAAATATGTCAACACTGGAAAACTTTCAAAATCAAGTGCACTCAGTCTGCAGACTAAAGGCCCTTGATTTTTGAGTGCGCTATTGAGGGATACTATCGCACAAAGGAAGTGGAGGAGGCACTCGCAGCTGCAAATAAGTAAAATAAATAGTTGATAAGAAGGCAGAGAGATTGAGGAGAAGTATTAAATCTTTGACCAACCATGGTGATCTCAGATTTAATTGCCGATGGCATTCAAGTTGCAGTTTGATCAAAATGGCCAAGCTCACTGATCTATTGTACACTGTATATCACAGTATGAGCATGTGTCCAGCTGTTATTACAGACATGTCTGAACTCGCAGTGGCCCCTAGACTCACCCATGGCGTTCAACCCAAGATTGCTGAGGGTTTCTGAGGGATAGTGTTCATTAAAAGCTGCTAAAAACAGAAAAATGGAAGGAGCAACTTCTTCTTTTTTTTTCTTTTTTTTGCTAAATAGTGCCCTTATCACTGACTTACACTGATCAGCCACAACATTAATACCACTGACAGGTGAAGTGGGGTGAGATATACTAGGCAGCAAGTGCTGGAAGCAGGAAAATGGTCCAGCATAAGGATCTGAGTGTCTTTGACAAGGGCCAAAGTCACCACATCATTAAAATTGGCAGGTCTTGTGTGGTGTTCCTGGTATGTAGAGGTTAGTAACTACAAAAAGTTGTCAGAGGAAGGACAACTGCTGAACCAGCGACAGAGTCATGGGCACCCAACACTCATTCGTGCTCATGTGGAGCAAAGGCTAGGCTGAAAAGTGAAGTTGGGTTATTATGATGGAAAGGTTTCAGAGTGCACAGTGCATCACGGCTTGTGAACTGAACCACGGAGCAATGAAGGAACGTGGCCTGGTGTGGACATGGTGTTGACCTGGCCTCCAAATTCTCCAGATCTCAATCCAATCAAGCATCTGTGGGACGTGCCAGAACAGAGGTTTGGGATTTTTAGTTATCTAAAGAAGATCACATAGAAGAGCCTAAATGTGTGTGAATACTGTATTGTGGGATTTTGGTGTCACATAAGTTACGTAAAACAGCAATATTAAGCTCTCTTGGCTCAATTGTTGAATGTCTATCTGATAAAAAATAATATAGTGGGCTGGGTTGGACCCTTTGACGGGCCAGTTTTGGCCCCCAGGCTGTATGTTTGACACCCACTGATACCGCAGGCCACATTCAGAGGCCTTGTTGAGTCCATGCCTCAATGGGTCAGGGCAGTTTTGATAGAACAAGAGGAACCTACACAATATTACAGTATTAGACAGGTGGTTTAAATGTTATGGCTGATTGGTGTAAATGTCAGTGAGATTTTGAATGAGGTTTTCTTGCTCCTCTCTCTTAAAACCACCAAATTAAAGTTACGAGGGCAATATCGTCATTTTTGCCCTCACACTCTCTTCCCCCTTGTGTCCTCTTACCTTCCTGTCTTCATCATATATCTCACCCCTTCCCTCTTGTCCACACTTGTCTGTGTACGCTTTTATTTTTACAAGGACATATACAGCCAGGATGACATACTGCCAGCGATTGCCTGTTGACTTGTATTACAGTATTCCTGCTGTTGTTGGCCAAAGTGGTGGTGCTCCAATACCTGTCAGATAGATATGGATTTAAGGTGCCATTTGATCATGAAAACTGTGATTTTTGTCTCGGTAATATCAGACATGCAAACCTCTCAACTACGAAGCATTACCTTCTTCTTCGATGCCTGCCTCTGTCAGGGAAAAGTGAAAAAGACATGGCAGGAACGGGAAAGAAAAACAGAGTGTAGAAGAGCTTGAAGGAGGAGTTTATCTGTGTGTAGTACATGATATTTTCTTCACTTTAAGACTCTAGAGCTGTGCTGCTGTCAACATGATGGATAATGTTTTAGGGCTAGCTCTCCTGGGAGTGATCTGTTGTCTGTACCATCAACTGTGGAGAGCAGAGACAGAAAGAGAAAGAGAGAATGAGAGAAACTGACAGAGGGCAGCAGACAGCGAGAGCAGAACCAGTCCTCATTACGGCCAAATCCTGCTGGGGGTTGACCAAACTGGGGCGATTTGAAGTTTAAACTTTAAAGAATTTCACTGTCTCTTTCTAGCACTATCTCTCTGTACTTCAGTAACAAGGAAAGACACACATACACCTTCAGTCAACACACGCACACACACGCTCGGCGGCCTATCTCTGGCCTATGGGAACTCATTATCTTCCCAGACGAGTGGAGCCACGAGTTGCCAGGTCGGTCTCCTGCCACCGTGTCACTTTGTGACGTTGGGTTCAAGTATATGGGTTGTAGAGACAGTTGGGTGGGAGGAGACGGAAAGACGAGGCGACGGTTGACACAAGGGGCCCGATGTTGGTCTTTGGGGCATCACATGGTGCATCTGCAGAGGTTTGATGATTCATTTGTTAGGCCAGTTATAAAGTGCGAGATCTAATATTGGAAAACAACATCACTGCCTGAAGTTTAAGTTGTGCAGTAAGTAGTAGTTGTAGTAAAAACACAGCAAGTTAAAGGAACAATGCAAAATCTTCCTTTAAAAAAACCCAATGTATCCACAGAAACTCTTCCCTCAGCCTGTATTTCCTTAATTTCTCATTATTTTGCTGTGCTCAGGAAACTTAACCATAATCTAGATTCCCTGTTAAGTTAAATTTGTGTCGGGTTTTGGGTCTTTACATTGTAATATGTTGTCAAAATGAAGCGTCCGCCTCTCTTCACTTTTGTAAAGACAGAGCGAGTTGGAGGAGACTGCTTTGTATAGCCAGTTGGGTGATATAAAACCATAAAATGGATAATATAAAGCCACACCAAGGAAATATCCGTCAGTGTTCAAGATGACATACTCAAATATCCTGTTTTGTCCCCAACCCAAAGATATTCAGTTTACTGTCATAAAGAACCCAGAAAATATTCACACTTACGAAGCTGAAATCAGAGAATTTTGCCATTTTTCTTTTAAAAAAATCACTCAAACTGATTAATTGATTAGCAAATTAGTAGGCAATTGTAATTAAATTGTGGAAACTGTGGGAATTTGTTACTTTTTGTTGACCTGAGCAATGACTCGACTTGATTCTCACCACAGTAACTTGGGACTTGATTGAGAATTGAAGATTAAGGATTGTGACTTGCTCATGTCTTCAGATGACTTACTCCCACCTCTGGCAGTTATGCTTAGGGCAGCAAATGGCCAGCAGCAGCCCTGAAGTTATTGTTGCTGTACACCTGTGATCCTTTCAGAGAGGAAAAGCTCCAGTTTCATGTTATTATGTCCTGATCATTTTGTAGGGTTCCTATTAACATTTAGTACTTTTCATTTTGCAGAAAAAAATGTTTTTTCGCCTAAAGTATGGTATACAGATGAATTTTGGCTTGTTTTTAATCTGGCGAGAGTAAAATCTGCTCCAGCAACATGGCACAAAGAGGATTAGGTCTTCATTTTTGAAAATCCAACCTTTCCGTCCAAAAGAGGCACTGGAGTGAACATCCACTCCAAATCCGCATCAATATTCCTTGAGAATCTATTATGTAAACGACAGGTAAACCCGCTATCTGAGGAGCAGCAGCAGCGGCGGGCGTTAATGCGGTGACCCTGGATGGAGGTTAGCAGGTCATCCACTCTCCGCTGCACAGATGATCTACGCTCCAGCTCACAGAAATAGGTCGATGGCATAAACTAAATCCAATAGGAATATTGCTTTTCATTGATTTTTTATCCACCTTGGGATAATACACGTATTTCAGGGAATGGATGAGTTTACGTGTGTGTGTGCGCGCGCGTGTGCACATGCATAAACACATGATGGATAAAGCCCCTGATGATTGGTCGTTACAGTATGTGTTGACTAATGCCTTCATCATGGCTGCGAATGGAAACGTAACTCTTCTCGGACATATAGGAGACATAATACAGTATAAGACTATAACTTAGAGGGAGTGTGTTATTATTAGTGTGCCGGGGCGGCTGCTGAGAGAGACAGAGGAGAGTTATTTGTTAAATGCCACTACGACTGTACCGCGGTCCTAATTGGATTTCCTCTCTCGCTCAAAATGTCCCCTTTACTTTTTTATGGGAATGACCTCTGAGTCGGTCACATGCACACACGCTCTTACACAGGCACACACACACACTGAAACACTTCAGTAGCTGTGTGTGCATGCACCTTTTCAGATACGCACACATATTTGGCATATGTGCAAATATACTTTCTTCAGACAAAGTCACCACAAGGAGTGTGCCAATGGTGCATTTTTTTTTCTTCTTCAAACTGGATTTGTGGGCTCTAAACTTTATTGTGCATAATCAAGGTCACTTTAAAAAAAATCTATGAAATTATGCATTTTTTTCTTTTTTATTAGGCTATAAGTGCGTTAATGTCATTCTGTTATAAAAGAGAAAAAGAGCAAAATGAAAGTACAGACTATAATTCAAAATTATGTGTATATATTTGATGCCTTCAAGAAGGTTTTTTTCTGGTCTAAATTCTGACCCAAAGGAAAACTCAAAGGATTATTAGATTATTTGAGGTGGGGTTGTGGGGTGGGATTATATTTATTCTACGTCTTTACTTTGCCGTCAGACAGCTTTTTCCAACAGCAACTCACCGTTATATAAGCCTAATATCGCTCTCTCTAAACTAGCCAGACTCCTTTGACAGAATCAGTCATTTTTTTTCTCGCATAACGCTAGACTTGTTGGTCTACTGCTGCCTCTACTGGCCAATTTGCTGGTATTATTGTGTGACTTCAGTGTTTGACTCCAGTGAAGACGCAGTGTCCGTCAAAAATTAGTGTTGCCTCGGTCTGTGTGATCAATCTTTCAAATCTTTTCTGTGACAACTTAAGAGCAACTGGTGTATCTTACAGTTTACAGTACAGCCAAACAAACTCACAGTGTAGATATGCATTGGTAGGCAATGTGAATTCAAGGACAGAACGGCAGACTGCACCACTAACAATGAAAAGTACTTTATACAAAAGTAATTAGTTAATGTAAATACATTGAATGGCTAATGAAAAATGAAAGAAAAAGTTACAGCCATAAATAGAATCAAAGATCTTGAAGATTATCACTATGAAATGTGTGTATTGTGTTTGCATAATGTACTAAAAATGTCTGTAAACATGCATAATCAAAGTCATTAGAAAATCACTATTAACTATCATGCTTTTCTTTTTTAACTCTCTATTTAGAGGGCAGTGCTCATTTTTGGACGCACAACGCAGCTCCTTCAAATTGTGCACACAACATGTGCTTCCAAGCTGAAAATCAAACACATGGTTTGTTCTTATGTTACACTGTTTTCACACCCGTGCTTCAAAATGCACATGTATGAAATCTGTGTCCAGCACCTTCAACCTGAGGGGCAAAAAAATACACAAAGCAAATGTTTCTCACCTTCTTTCACACACAGATTGCAAAGATTTTTATTCCTTCCTCGCAAAAAAAACAAAAACAATAACAGCTGAAAATAAAAAATAAAAAATGTAGAAACGCCATCATTACTCTCATCTAAAAGCGTGCGTTCTGCTGACTTTAACTGTTTATTTATGCTGTTTTACTTGCTCTGTCTCATCACTCTGGAAACAAACCTGTCCGCCTGTTTACAGATGGCAGAGCTCAGAATAATCCTCATCCGCGCCCACACACGCTGGCTTCATACATACCTTTTTTTTTCTTCCTCATACATTTTCTACTCCTACTTTAATAACTGCTCCTGTGTACAGGCCTCAAAACTCCCACTCGTGTTTGCCATATGCCTTTTATTATTTTTCATATAGGTGGCATTCATGTTACACATGCTGAATGCACCATGTCAGAAACCACAGGTGTGATAGATTGGTTCGTTTTCCTAATTAGAGCTAATTAATGCTAACGAGCCTACGAACGGGGAATCATGTGTGTCGGCAGTGTTTAATTACTGTATGAATAAATAAAGTGAAACGTTAACATGAAGTCAGCATATTGTTTACTGTTTGTATTTGGCCAACATAGATCCAGCGCATGTGTTCATTTACATACATGATAAGAAAATTGCCCTGCACGGCTATTAGCATGTAAATGGCTCCATTCACCATCCAGCCCATTGAGGCAACAATCAAACCTCTCAGAGGACGTAAAGAAGAAGCTGTTTCCATGCATTGAATGCAGGTTTCAAGTGATTTAAATGCAGTTTTGTGCTGCAAATTTCAACCACAATTCAAGCAGGAGAAATTAAAATGCTACAAAAAGTGATATCAGCTCCGCGGGATATAAATGGCGGCCATTTTCACCTCAAATTATTATTCCCTCTATCTCTTTTCTTTTCCCTCTGTAAGCGAAAGGCAGAATGTCACATTTGATATTCACAACAAGCCTCTCGCCGATCCCCCAGAGTTCCCTGGTGCCAGATGACGAGCAGGCTGTCAGGGGTCACCCGGCAACCCGGTCGCTCTCTAAACACCCGCCGGTCCTCCGCGGAAGTGACCTAATAACTGTGCCAGGCCCTCGCTGCGCCCTGCCGTCTCTGTCCCCGCCGCCCGCTCAGCAGCCACAGATCGTGATCTCGCCCCCGCTGCCTTCGAGGATTACAGCCGCCTCCCCCTCGCCTACTTCTCCCGCCTCAAGGAATCCTCACTTCTCAGATCCGCTCAACAGTTTTACGAGTTGGGGTTTTATGAGCTTCATCTACTTATTTTTTCCTCTTCTTCCTCTTTTTTTTTTTTTCTCTAACAGACGTTTCTGCAGACAGCTTTCTCAGCTCATTTCCATCGGATGCCCTACAGGGAATTGCCGAGCGTAAAGTTGTGTCTATCCCAAGCCACCGCTCAACTTCGGCGCCCATAAAGCAAAATAAAAATGTGCTTTAGTGATTTGTCAACTTCTGTCCTCGGGGAGATATAATGTGGAGACGGTCTATCCTTGAAATCTATTGTTTGGAGACGCAGCATGAGCCATCTTTCAAAAGTGCTCGGTGATCGCTTGTGTTTGTGTGATTGCGTGTGTGTGTGTGAGCGCTGCGACATCTGTACTGTCTGTTTGTTTGTCCCTGTGATATGCAGAGTTGGCAAAAATACACACAGTCTTTACTTGAGTAGAAGTACAGATACTCTGGTAAAAAAAAAAGACTCTGGTAAAAGTAGAAGTACTGATTCAACTTCTTTACTCAAGTAAAAGTGAAGAACGGCAGGCTCTGGAAAGTACAAAAGTAAAAAGGAGCCCTCTGAAGGACATTTCTACACCACATTAAAAGGGAAAATTTGGCACTTTCTGTGGCTGAATCTCCCTCTCCGTCTTTCATATCATTTTCATCTTGTTAAATCCATCGTGTTTGTTCATGACATGCACAGATGAACACACCAAGGTGTCAAGGAGTCAGTTACTGTCCCATCCATTTAGGTTAAAATCAGTCTTGATGTCGGAAAGGTGGCAAACAGCGACACAAAATAAAAATAATCAATTCATTCCCCTTAAAAGCATTAAAGCTAAAGTAACAAGCTTTGAAAATGTAAAGAGTAGAGTAGTAAAATATGCTCTCAGAAATAAGGGTTCCAAAAGGGTTCTTACAAAGGGGCTGAGGTTCTACCCAGAATCATTCGCTTCTGAAGAATCTGTAAAACCCCTTTAATTCAAAAAAATCATTTTAGGCAGATAGCGTTCATCAAAGGACCTTGGAGTCTTGATATAAAAGGGTTCTTGGTAGAACCCACTAGGTGGCTTCTAGATGAAACTACTGGAATATAAAAGTGTTCCCAGTAGAACAGCTGGGTGTGTTCTAAATAAAACCCTTGAGATATAAAAGGATTATAAGTAGAGCACTCTGGGTGGGTTCTAGATCAAACCATTAGAATATAAAAGGTTCTTGATAGAACCACCTGAATCGTCTTCAGATAAAACCCATGGCCTATAAAAGGGTTCTCGCAAGAACTCCCAGGTTGGGTTCTAGATGAAACCACTGGAATAGAAATGGGTTCTTGAATAGAATCCCCTCGGTGGGTTCTTGTTCGCGTTCTTTGAAGGTGGAAAGATTCTGGATAGAACCCCTAGGGAGGGTTCTGTGGTTCTGGGTGAAACCTTTCACAGATCGTTCTAGGTATGTTGGTTCTAGGTAAGTGTACAGATATAAAATAAAAACTTTACTTCAGTACAATAACAAAGTGTTTGTACAAAATGTTTGTACTTCGTTCCTTCCATCCTGATGATATCATCTATGAAGTTGTTCCCATTCATGTGTCCATATGCTGTCAGCCGCCATCACGTCATGTGATCAGCAGCCACCACTTTGTCCTTCTTCTCATGCCAAATCAAACCCCCCTTCAGCCCCCACTTCATATCTTTTGTCATTCAAACATGACTCCACCTCAATGCTTCATTGTTCTTCTGTCCGTCCTTAACTCCCTCTCAACATGCGTCCGGATGAAAGACGGCTCCTCGTGACCTCCCGTTATCTCCCATCCATTCCTGCTTTTTTTCCTGCCCCGCCCTCACTTTCACACCCAG